>BNCP01000080.1:0-295000 GCA_019650235.1 Volvox reticuliferus | reverse complement strand
CACTCGGCCACCAGGAAGCCTGAGAGCGGGTTGAGATATGGAGGACGGAACTGGCAAGATGTGGCGTGCGTGAAGGGACCAGCATGAAGGCCTTCGAGAAGGGTATCAGGAGACTGCGAACCCGCGGTTAGGCATCAGTTCGTTCTTAGAATACTTGCATTACGCATAGGTGATGGTATCCAGGACTATAGGAGACACGAGGAGGAGTGCGTGAACGAGCCGAAGACAGCCGGAGACAGCAACTGATGAGTCCGCTCTGAAGGCGCTGGGTCAGATTCGTAGTTCGGCAGTCCTTGCTCGTTATACTGACCCCACTCGCCATGTTGGGCCTCAAAAGAAACGAGGAACATTATTTGGTGAAGTTTGTTAAAAGGGTCCCACACCTCAAGACTTGTTTTCCTTTAGCATTGAGTTCTTTGCTTCACACTTTTCATATGTCCTCTACATTCACGCATCCACACATGCACGCACGTTATGGTCCCCACGTTCGGCCTTGGGGCCCTCAAATTCGGCTCGATCTCATACAGCCAAATCCCACATGCATCCCTCCTCCCTCCATCCGTCTCCTTACCGTCCGAGGTAGTCTCCATGATGCCCAGCCGCTCCCGGGAGGCTCGGTCCCCGAACGGCACGCACAGGAAGCAGCGGCCTCCCCGCCCGCCCCGGCCCACTCGGCCCCTCAGCTGATGCAGCTGAGCCAGACCAAATCGTTCCGCGTGCTCCACCACCATCACCGTCGCTTCGGGCACGTCCACACCCACCTCGACCACAGTGGTGCATACAAGGACCCGGACCTCACCGCTGCGGAAGGCCTATAGGGGACGAAGGGGGATGCGGCGGAATACAGATGTGGACGCAGAGGTACCCAATGGGATATCTATGGGGGGAAGGGGCAGGGGGCGGAAGTGGCTGCATTCACGGTTCGTTATACGGACCTCAGCCACCATTGCCTCCGTCCGCGCCACCCCTTGACCTGTCAGTTCTCACCGCCAGCGCCGCAGCCTTCTCCTCCGCCTTCATCCTGCCGTGCAGAAGCCGGGTGCTCACCCCGTGGGGCTCAAAACGGGCCGCCAGCACAGCCGCCTGGTCGGCAGCATTCTTTAGCTCTTCCGCAGCAGCAGCGGCGGTGCTGGCCTCACGGAGGGGGTACACCACGAATGCCCGCCCAGGCGTGTCACCTGCGTGAAGGGTGAAATGATCGGGACACAGCCTAGCATGTTTGGAAGAACCCCCGAACGACACATCGAAAAGCAGAGTGCGACTGAGGCATACATGCATATGAGCAGACAGACAGACAGGCAGACAGACGGACAGACAGACGAATGCATGCGCACACAAGAGATGTAACCCAGGAGTCAAAGCAGATCATCCCCTTTAACCGCCGTACGTATGGTAGCGGAGAAACGGAGAACAGCAGGAATGGAGTTGGTAAAAAGAGCATAATTACTGAAGGTGGAGTTTTAGAACTAGAATTACCTACATAGTAACATAATAATTTTAATTGCTGAGATGTTCAGAGCTCCTTTTTATACTGTTAGGTAAATTCAGCTATAAATACATTTTGAAGTGACGACCTTTTTTCACATTTGTGGGATGTAAACATTCTTATTACTGACATGTTAGCTATAGCATCAACTATTTTTCCTGATATTAACGCCTTATTATATTGCTATCTTTCTCATCGACGCTTGTGCGCTTATTGATAATTTCCTAAAATCTTCACTTTTTGACATAATTGCATTATACAAAATTCCTTCCTCCTTGGCAATAGCTATGTCGGGTATTTAATTGGTGGGTTAATAGCGAGAATTTCTTTACAGCTTGGGCTTGTAGGTTCTTGGGTAGCCCAGTTATTAACTTTATAATATCTTCATAATGTCGACTCCGCTGTCAAACACACACACACACACACACACACACACACACACACACACACACACAATCTCTCCTCTTGAACACCTCACCGATTGTTACCTCCCGCAGCACCTCCTCCCACATCGCCTCCATCTCCCGTACGGCATCCGTATCCTGGTACGGTATGTCTGTGTCATCCTGGACGAGCTTCGTGATCACAGGTGCACGGCCAGGTGGCATCTCGTCCAGTCTGGAGACGTCCATATGGCCGTACATCGCCGCCGCGAGGGTGCGGGGGATGGGGGTGGCTGACATGTTGAGCAGATGGGGCGACCGTGATGCGATCAGGAGGCTCAATCGTTCCATCTGAGCGACTCCAAACCTAATTAGGCAACGACGGGGAGGGTGGACGGGCTGTTACCTCGATCTGAGCATTCATTAAATGCTTTGGAGCAGTCGGCTCCGGACAGCTTGCTGTACCATCTGAAAGAAACCGGTCCCTCAAATCAACAACATTCAACCACACATCATCGTGTACTGCAACCACACAAACACAACACAGTCCCTGCAACTGCAATCGGTTGTTCACGGCGCAGCTAACGCAGCTCGCGCCCCGCGAAGCGCACCAGGTGGCGGCAGGCAAGCATAAGCGGCTTGAACCTCCCTAAATTCCTGCTCTTCCACTCTCAAGTGAAGCCCATAACTTTCCCTACAGCACCTAATCCCCCCTCATTCATTACCTTGAGGGGGAGAGATAGGTCGGAGTTACGCCCTTCTCTGATCTCTCCTCTTCCCCCCGTGTGAGGGAGAGGGCTACACACGAGCATGTGCGTGAGAAGCCCCCATTCCCCAGATCACGTCCACGTCCACGAGGGCGGGCAACCAGCATCCACACCCAACGAGCCACGAGCGAACCTACTTGTGTGACTCATCCAGCACCAACAACCCCAGCGCCTGGAACGCAGTGACGTTCAGTAGTCCGTGAGTGCCGACTGCCAGCCGGATGGACCCGTCCTTCAGCCCCTGGGAGGCGCCCCTCTTCTCACTTGCCTGAGGTCGGCGCGGGAAGCGGAGGGGAGGTCGAATGGACGAGACCCGGTACCGCAAGAACTGAGAAGCGCACATTCACCACCAGTGGTAATGATAAACCACTAAGGCAGATACACTAAGGCATGCGGGGCCCTCCTGGAGCCATCCGCTCATGTCCGATAGAATGACGAACTGCACGACTTCCCCCAAGTTTGCTCCTGCTCACGTGTTAGTCCCGAAAACACATATATGTATACACATATAGAGTTAACAGCGCTGGGCCCCGCCCCCAACACACACACACACACACACACACACACAAAGAGACACACAAAGAGACACACACGAACACACCTCGCCCCCTACCTTGGCCTCGCTCGTGAGCAGTAGCGGCTCCCCTTGCAGGCCCCACCTCCGCCGTACGGAGAGCGGCATCCGGCTCATGAGCTCCAGCAGACTGAGGTGGTGCTGCTGAGCCAACACAGTGGTCGGCACCACCAGCAGCGCCTGCAGCCCCGCTGAGGCCGCAGCCAACATGGCCAGGAGGGCCACCGCGGTCTTGCCACTGCCCACATCACCCTGGAGCAGACTGCGGTTGGGGATCAGGGCCCCCCGTCGGGAAGGGAGGGGTACGGGCGCGGGTAGGCAAAACCCGGATAAGAAAGACACGACCGACCCTATGACAAGGACGCGCAGGGTGAGGGGCTGATGAGTGTGTCTGGATGCATTTTGAGATCACAGCGAATAAAATCAAGAGCTAAAAGTCTCAAGAGCCAAACGGGGGAGGGGGGCACCTTATTACGTGTGCGTGTATGTTTCAGCCCGTGTATTCAGGAAGGGCTTGTGCGGCCCCCCTCCGCCCAGGACCCCCTCCCTTTTTCGTTAGCCGAACACAAAAGTGCCTCGGGCCCAACGGAAACGGCTTAAACATGATCCGCTTTCGTTCCCTCTTTTGCCTACCGGTACATGGTGTGGGTACGCTCCGGCCGCATATCCCCCAGCACCTCCGACACCGCTCTCCGCTGGGCTGCTGTCAGTTGGAAGCCTAATGAGGCAATGGCCGCCTCTACCAGGGCATCCGTCGACACTGGTGCCCAGTTTGGCCCCCTAAAGAGGGCCGTGTACATGAGTTTGTACGTGAGTGTGCAACAATATGGAAGCCGATGTGGAAAAGAGAATAAAATATAGATCCCTCGATCAAAACGTTGTGACCGGATGTTGACCGACCCAAGGGTCGATTCAAAGTTGTGGAGAAAGAAACTAGGGAGTCAAGCTGTGCAGGTTAGCGATTATTTTCGGCTAGATCGTTGTTCTCATGTAACTGTAAGGAGTCCTCTTCATGTGTGGCTGTGCCGAATGAAGATCAGGGTCCGAATGAATCTGAATGGGTGCCGTACAAGAGAGGGCGGCACGACCTGCACAGCACTGGAGGCGCAGGGGGCCGTCTGCAGCAGCAGGAGGAGCTAAGGAGCAATCCCCCGCCAGGCGACGAAGGTTTTCAGCAGGTAGGAATGGGTGCGAATGGGGGGTGAGGGCTGAGGGGTGTTAGAAACACACTACCAGACCCACGGGTCACGGGGGGGGGCCCCAAACAGAAGGGTGTCATACCTGCACTGCCGCTAAAGACCTCGCGGGAGAACTGGAGACCTCCCCCCTGGACGGGTCTGGAAGGGTCTTCCCTCTGAACACACCTCTCAACAGCAGGCGCCTCAACCCGACCAGACCGATATAAGCGCCACCACCGGCAGCAGAGGTGTCGCGGCGGCGTTAGCTAGGTGCTTGTCCTTGCAGGCCGAGTCGCCCACAGTGCAACACCCTCCATATAACGATACGCACGTACATACATACATATACACACACACGCACCTAACAGAACGCCTCAGTAGCTGCAGCTGCAGCTGCGAAAAGAAGAGCTCGTGAAAGGCCACCACTCGGCCAGCAACCTGAAAGGCCGTCAGAGGGACAGGAGCAGCTGACGCCTTCCCGCTGACGCCGCCGGTCACATTGTCCCGTGGGTCACTTTCCGCCTGGAGTGCCCGAGGAGCCCGTGGTAGTCGGGTTTCGTTAGGCATGGCCGCCACCGCCACCAATGGCTCCACCATATCATCTGGATGTTGCTGCGCCGCCGCCGCCGATGCGACCACCATCACTCTGCACGGCTGTAGGTGCTCGAGGCGCGGGCGGTGCAGGATCTCGTACGACTCCACCAGGCCCGGTACGGAGATTTGCGGAAGATCCATCAACGTCGGCGATGACGGTGATGATGAGGACGACAATGACGTTCCCATGCGCGGAGGCGCGAACGTTGTTGATTGTACATTGGGCCTTATGTCTACTACACCGCTGTCGCTATTGCTACTGCTGTAGTTGATGGTCTTAGTACCATCGCTGGTGCAGCCAGCACCCGACCCGGCATCGGCAACACCGGGGCTGCTTATTCTGCTTCCACTTCTGCCACAACGCCCGCCGCTGGTTAGCAGGTCGTTGAGCTCTAGGCGCGCGGCTGGGGGCAGCGGGTCGGAGAGGGCTGCGGGATTGGGAAGATGGGGGGCAATGGTCCGAAGGGAGACGGCGCGGGTGGGGCGGGGATTGAGTCGTGTGGGTTTGATAGCGCGCACAGCGGGGGAGAGGTTGGTTGCGGAATGTGCGGAGCAATGCACAGGAATTGGAGGGACATACACACAGCGCACACAAACACCGGGGGGCGATCATTCGCACAGCGTCACCCTAAACCTTTCTTCCGATCGGCCCCCCCATCTGAAATAACAACAAAATCGCTTTCGCTCATCCCCCCGGCACATACGCAAATCAAACATACACACACACATATATGTGCCGAAAGAGTTCTTGAACCGGAAGAATGCGTTCTTTGACATCTCCTTCCATATTTGATTTTTACCATCCATGCTTGGTAGCCTTTGTTTTGCTGATATTCCGCACCTATATCACGCTCCGCTTTTACACAATGAGATTTTTCATCCCACCATGAACCACCACGCAACGCAACGCACAGTAACCCCACTCGCAAACAGTTATTCTCCGCACTCCCTCCCCCCCCCTCATCCCCCGCCATTCCCTACCCTCCTCTCCGCACTCCCTCCCCCCCCCTCATCCCCCGCCATTCCCTACCCTCCTCTCCGCACTCCCTCCCCCCCCTCATCCCCCGCCATTCCCTACCCTCCTCTCCGCACTCCCTCCCCCCCCCTCATCCCCCGCCATTCCCTACCCTCCTCTGCGCACTCCCTCCCCCCCCCTCATCCCCCGCCATTCCCTACCCTCCTCTCCGCACTCTCTTCCCCCCCCTCATCCCCCGCCATTCCCTACCCTCCTCTGCGCACTCCCTCCCCCCCCCTCATCCCCCGCCATTCCCTACCCTCCTCTCCGCACTCCCTCCCCCCCCCTCATCCCCCGCCATTCCCTACCCTCCTCTCCGCACTCCCTCCCCCCCCCTCATCCCCCGCCATTCCCTACCCTCCTCTGCGCACTCTCTTCCCCCCCCTCATCCCCCGCCATTCCCTACCCTCCTCTGCGCACTCTCTTCCCCCCCCTCATCCCCCGCCATTCCCTACCCTCCTCTCCGCACTCCCTTCCCCCCCCTCATACCCCGCCATTCCCTACCCTCATCTTCGCGGGCCCCCGCCTCCGGGCCCTCTGAATGCGCACCTATTTCCCCACTCCTCAAAGCGTCCAGCAACGCCCCCGCGGCCGCCGCCACCTCCCCCGGCTGCAGCGGAGTTGCGGCTCGGTACGTTGCAGTGACCAGGTCCCGAGCGGGCTGGAACGAGGCCGCGGGGAACACGTCCGGGTTGGCCAGCTCCACCCGCGCGCCCCCCGCGGGTTTGGGCCGGAGAATACCCCGCACCACCCACTGGCTGCCCGCCGCAAGGTATGACTCCCTCTGCTGCCGCATGACCTTGTCCGCCCGGGGGTTGGCGAAGTCGGACCACGTTGCCTGGAGGGAGAAGGTGCACACACACTAAAGCCCGTACACCTACGAAAACACACGACGCGGTTAGCACTTGGGGCATGTGGCTCCGAAGCCCCGTCCTCACCTCAACCTGCAGATCCGCCAGCACCTGCTGCTGCTGCTTCCGGGAGCCCGTACTGCCGCTCCCGCCGCCGGGGGCACTTTCACCCTCCACCGCTTCATCTCCCGGCAGTAGCTGCCCCGGCAGTAGCTTGAGCTCCGCCGTCATGCTCCAGCCACGTGGCATTAGCCGCAGGATCTTGATGTCACTGCTTAACCGGAGGGAGCAACGCCGTACAGCTGTTGGACAAGAGCTTACTAATCGGTCCCGTGATAATGAAGAAGGGGGAGGGGAGGAGATAGTCCGAACTCAGACAAGGTACCGGAAAGGTGGAGGGAATTGCGAGGGGGGGGGAGGAGGGGAGGGCCCGCTCGGCGTCAGGTTCCCGTACTGTACGGAGGGAGAGGCGGCAGTCTGCGAGAGGCATGGCATGCGTTCATCACCTCCAGACAGAGCCGTGGCGAGGTACGGATGAGAAGCTGATGACAAGAAGCTGTCATAGCAGCCGGAGAAACTGGCCTTTGTCGCGTCACGTCACGTTGGGGTGAACACTTTGGTCAAATCCGAAGCGAGTCGGAATCCGATGCGGTCCACCTATGGGTGGTTGTACGGCTACAAGAAGTATTACCGAAACAAAGGAAACCGTTGCTTCGGCGGTGGGGTGCAGCCGAGATCCAGCTCAGGCCGCTGAAGCTCTCTGTGTGTTTCTCAGCAACGCTGTTTTGGGGGGTTTGAATTTGTTTGTCAGTGGACTGAGTCGAAATGTACGGAGGAATCCCCAACCGCTCAACAACCTAACCACCTACCCGAACTCCGCCCGCAGCGCCACTGGCATCCCTGGAGTTTCCCGCAGCTCTTCGCGCACCTCCCGCCAGTTGCCTAGCCGCGACCGCATCGCGTCCTTGGCCGCCAGAGCAGCCATAAGCTCCGCCGCCGAGATTGCCGTACGGTGCAGCACGATGGCCCTCGGCACAGCCAGCAGCAGCGCATGCGGGGTGGGTAGTCGGCCCGCCGCCGCCGCCGCTTCCAGCTTCGTCAGTAACGGCGGCCGCCGCGGCAGTAGACCTGACCATAGGTCAGTGCGGAAGGGCTCATGCGAAAATGGTGCCCTTAGCGCCGCCCAGCCTTGCACAATCTTTGTGGCGGCAGCTCCGCCAGCAGCGGCGGAAGGCTTTGTCTTGCGCTTGGCGGCGGCGGCACGGCGACTCGCCGTCGGCGGCTGCGCCACGTCCGCGGCCATATCGCAGCCGCTGGTGAGGTCTGCAGCCTCTGCCACAGGTAATGTCAACGGCTCGCTCGAGAGCAACGCAAGTGGGTTTTGCGACGGCGGCGGTGACTGCGGTGGCAGAGCTGGAAAAGTAAGAGGTGGCGGCGGCGGCGGCGGTGGTGGCGATTGCACCGGTGGCTTGCTGCGGGATCGGCGACCCGGAGCACCAGCCGCCGCCCCCTCCACAAACGCAGCTGCCGCCGCTGCCTCTGACGACGTCGTCGATGATGCCGTCATCATCAATGCCGCGGCCGCTGGCGCTGCTGTTTCGGCCGTTACCGCAGCGGCAGAGGCGGCGGCGGCTCCCTCACCGTTGCCCGCGGCAGCGGCCTCCGTCGGCTGTGTCGTGACGGTGGCCTGGCCGATGGCGGCGACATAGCTGTGACTCTCAGTGGCTCCCAGAAGGCGTTCAATTTTGACCGCGTCAATGTCGCCACCGCCAGCGCCACCATGGACACGGGTATTGTTGAAAGACTGCGCAGGAATCGACTTGCCGTACAACTCTCGACGGAGGCTTTCCCACGGCACTGACGTTGTCGTACCGTCGGTAGCTGACACTGCCGCGCCCGCCGGTACGACTCCTGTCGACGAATATGGGTGGGGACGCGTTGACCGGTCGCTGACCGGCTCCCCGTCCGCTTCCTGCCCGGCATCAATCCCCTTCTTCTTTGCTGTAGCGGCTGCTCTGGCTGCTACTACAGGAGTGGGTGGTGTCGCCGGCACCGGTACCGGTACCGGTGCTGGCGGCTGCGCCGTACCACTGTTGTTTGTCTGGATCGAGGCCTGGCTCCGCCGCGGCAGCAGAGAGGTGTCTTCCAGATGGTGCTGAGGGGACTTTAGGGTGGTGACCATCAGGGGGGGGGATGCGGGTTTCGGACGCAGCAGCAGCAGCAGCAGCAGGGGGCCCCGACCTGGATATTAAGCACACCTACCGACTTTAAAATAGCTAAGTTATAGTGGTTTATAATAATAATAATAATAATAATAATAATATAAATTACAATATATGATACCGATAATCAAAATCATCATTACCAAAGTAATAATAATAATAGCAATATTAATAATTCGCATCAAACGGATTCATGCGAATCACTAATTGCGGCATTTCGTCGCAGACGTGCCTTCAAACAACACAGTCCGGGTATCCGACACCCTCACTCACTTCCCGAAAAGCGCTCCCCCAACCACCCAACGCTGCTCGCCCCCCCCCCACACACATGCACATTTACAACCATAACTACTAACAGGAGGGTAAAGACCTTAACCGCAACGGCATTCCTCACCTCTGTCATCTCCAAAGCCATCTCCAGAGGGCCCCGCACCGGCGCCGGGGTGACATCCGCGGGTAACTCCGCACCCGGTTCGGGGAAATTGTACGATTCATTGATGGGGTGTCGTATACACCACTTTTGGGGTGCGCTGTTGAAGTCGGGTCCATGGAAGCAGGGCTGGTCGGTGAACGCGGGTCGGGGTGGGGGTCCGGGATAGGGTGAAATATTTGTGTGTATATTGGTACGTGTTTTGCTGTGCGTGTGGTTTTGCGGGGACCATGGGGAGGGGTTGTGGAGTGGTGGGGTGAGGTGAGGTGCGGCGGGGGTGAGACGGGGGCAGTACTCACTCAGGTGCCTTTGCCCCGAGCTGAGCCATGTGGGCCCCATGGGGTATGTATGCATGTGTATGTGTACCCACAACTCCCCGACAATGCCGATGGCAGTTTCGACTACTTCCTCCTGTACGTGAAAGCCAAGCCGCCATGCGAAGTCCCCCATCGCTGACGCGCCGACCCATGGGGCTCTTCCAGTGCGGCCGCAGTCACGGGATCACCAACGACCCACCGACCCACGCCTCCCAGAACCCACTCACGACTGTCATCGCGGCCCGCATCTTGGCCGCCGCTGTCTTACTAAGCAACACATCCGCCATCGTCCACCTGCCGTTGTTGTGCCGCCGGCCCGTCACAACACTACTAACGCCGTCGCTGCTGCCGCCGCCGCCGCCACTGACCGCCGCCGCTCGAGCGCCCTCGTTACCGCTACTGCGGCCACCACTGGTACCTCCGCTGCTGCCGTTCGTTGCGCCGAGTGGGGAAGTGCGGGTGGAGCTGTCGCTGTTGCTGTCGCTATTGCCGGCAGCCGCGGCGTCCCTGACCCCTGTGCTGCCGTAAAATGTCGCCGATCCTTCCGTCACCGCCGCTGTCACCGCCGCTTTCCTCACTTCCGTCGGCTCTGCCGCCGCCGCCGCCCCTGCCCCTAAATGCACCAGCAGCTCCCTCATCTTGCCCCAGGGAAACAGCTGCTGGATATCTCCCCGGACGGGCGCCAAGGTAGCCCTGAGACCTAGCCGGCGGCCGCCAGGCAGTGACTTGGCGGCGGCGGCGAGCGAGGCGGCGCCGCCCGGCCCTGAGAGCGGCGCCCCGTCTTCAAACCAGGTCAGTGTCCCATCGTTCAGCGCCTAAGAGGTACATGTGTGTGTGTGTTTTTTGTAGGAGTGTGTATGTGTGTGTGGGGGGGTGTAGGATGGGGTCCAGGAAGAGAGGGAGGCTTCTTAGATAGCCATCACACTCTTCCGTGAGGGGAAAGCCCCCTCCGAACCGTGGGTCCGTTTTGTGTCTCAACAACCTTACCCCCATCCGCACCCACTTCTACCTGCTGCACCACCTCCCGCGGCGCCGTAGAGGAGGGCGGGTAAGGCCCGGGTGACCCGGTAACGCGATGCCGTACCATCGCAGCCAAGACATCCACCGTCAGCAGTGCATCTGGCAATGCGCGGTGCTCCTCACGCTGGGTTATGCCGTACATCTCTCGAAGAGACTGCATCCGTTCGTGTGAGGATCGGGTGATTTTAAGGAAGGGGGAGCGGAGGGGCGTTCGCCAGAAGTGCTGGGGGGGTCGAGTACATAATGAGTCATAGAGGGCTCCGAAACCCATGGGAGCCGAGTCATGCTGTGCTGTATGCATGTGTGTGTATATGCGTGTGTTTGCGGGAGGATCGGGCATCGACAGCAGCTGCAACGCATGCGTTCGCGAGCACTTATCAGGGGCTCTATCACAAGTCCGCCTACGACACTTCCTTGTACGACGAAACACACACGAATACTAAACACACACATACGGAAGCACACAAACACACACACCTGAAGCTTCAAGTTTCCCCGACCATCCGGCCACAGCCTCCACTTCCGCGTGAGGATCAACGTATCCGTCGAACACCAGCTGTACGGCACCAGGCAACCCTGCCTTGCCAGCATTTTGCCCAGAAAATGACAATCGAAGGTGCGCAGGTTATGTCCCACCAGTGTGGGCCTTACACCGCCACCGGCGCGGCAGCGTTGGTAGAGCCAGCACAAGAAGGCGAGAGTGACCCATGGTTCACTGGGCGCGGGACGAAGCATCTCCGGAGTGATGCCGGTGACTTCAACGACCCGTGGGTCAAGCTTTACGGGACCGCCAGTGCCATTGGGATTGATGAGAGAGGAAAAGGTGTCACCTGGGCAGGTTGATGGAGGGGGCGAAAATAGGAAAATGCAGCTCACACCCTGTTGGGTGTATCACGGTGGTGGTAGCTCTGGTTAGTACGTTTATGTGCGTGTTCTATGTCGTAGCCTTCCTTCCTTACACAATATTTCCGTCCTTTGTTTTCCCCCCTCTCTATGCCTTAGTCTCTTTACACGTCGCAGCTTCATTGCTCTCCCTTCTTAGTTTTCCAAACCTCAGCTGCTCCGCGGTATCCTGCTGCGGGTCATGAATTCTTCCCGTCCCTACGCCTTGTCTCAGCCCGCAGTACGAAACATGTACGGCGATATCTAGGTCTCTTGTCGTGATCCACACGTCTCATCCATCCGCTTGTCCCCTCCCCTCCCCTCTCCTCCCCGTCCACCGGTACCACCGCCGCTCAGGTGAGTTCGCGTGAGATCGTGCTTTGTTCGGTTCAATCGAATGCGATCACGGATCATGTTCTTCAGGCTGGCCCGGGGTGGTGGGATGGTTGGGTGGTCGGGTCGGGGGCCGCCTCGTTTTCTAAAGGAAGGTGTCGGGCGGCGGCAAACAGACAGCAGCGCCAGCGGAACCGGTAGCCGCCAGCGGAGCCAGCTACCAGTTCTTTCTTTTCTCGCACCTCCTCACAGCCGACATATTTCATACGAGGCGGTATCGGTTCACCGTCACCAGCGAGGCAAATAATGATAATTCACAACCGTACGGCATATCATATTCATTTCTTCCTGCCTTTATTCACAGCCTGAGTGGCGGGGGCGGCGGGGGCTACCTGGTTCAACTGGTTTAAACATTTGTTCCATCTCGCCGACCTGAGTGGCGGACGAGGCCCGCCACCATCATCCGACCATCGCGACCGGTTAGTGAATGTCCTCTTTAGCGGCAGTTTCTTTAGCAGCAGTGCTCCCCTCTCCCTCCTCCCCTATCCCGCTCAGCCCACCCGTGGTCAGGTCCACCGCCGCCAGCTCCATCACTCGCTCCACTCGCCAGTTGAACCCCGACGCCTCCACATCCACAGCAAAGCCCCGCAGAGGGCCGTCGGCTGTCACGTGCAGCAGAAGCGGCATCAGCTCCCACACGGCGCCCCACACCGCATGCTGGTCGGGCATCGCCGCCGCCACTGCCGCCAGCAGCTCCGTTCCGGATGCCTGGTAGCCCGGCGGCCCCTGGGGCCCCATACCGGGTAAGCTAAAAACACTGAAGCACGCCGCAGGTGATGGCCGCGGCCGCGGCTGCCCAGGTGATGCCGGAGGTGGGGCAGGCGGCGATGGCGGCGGCAACGGTATCATCCAGACGGAATGCTGCTGCTGTGGCAGCGGCGGTGGCGGCGGTGGCGGCGATAGAAAAGCCCGATGGTGAACCTCACCGTCCGCGGCGGCGGTGTTTGCTGCTCCATCCCCCCCACGAGTTGCAATCGCGGCCAGCCCCATCTGCCTGCGAGACGGCGCCCATGATACCAGTACGTTGCGCAGGAACGACAAGGGACGCGGCGGGATTTTTGGTGGTCCCGGAGCGGGCGCTGCAGCCAGGGTCCAAGCGGGAAAGGGTGGTGGCGAGCAACGGGGTGTGGGAGGGAAGGACATGAAGCGATGGCAGGGAGATCGGCTCGCAGCGGTGGTGGCTGCGGCCGCGACGGAGCGGCACCAGCTTCCACGGGAGCTGGTGGAGACGAGATGGTTACTGCCGGCGCAACAGCGGTTGCGGCGATGATCCTGATGGCGGCAAAGATGACTATATGATGAAGCTGTGCCGGTGCTGCCACGTCAGCTTTGACTTCTACACCGAGACGGCAACGGAACTGCAACAGCTGTGGCAGCTGCTGCTTGTTGGCTTGCGGTTGAACAAGACGTTGAGACGATGATGCTGTATGATGACGAAAGGGGGAGAGAGGCGTGGGACGAAGGGTGGGTTCAAGGTGCTGGTGGTTTCACTTTGGGTAGAGACGCGAAGGAAATGCCCCACAGACAGGCAGGAGGAACGTGGGCGGGATGTTGAATATCGAGGGGAGATTTGCCGGGTGGGGGTGATATAATATTATCGCTAGATACTTTGACCGACGCTCTCGCGGATACGGTGGTTGCATGGATGTGATGTATATATGTGGACTATATACTCAACCGTCCCCTGGTTCGTATATCGCCCAGGCATCTGCTCGCGTACGAAAATCAGGCCATATAATAAGATAAGCAGCACCTTATTGTTACCAGGGATTATGTTGGTCCAGGGCCAGAATGCCCTATGCTTACAATGCGTAGCCGCCAAGAAGCCCGATTACTTGGAGAATAGAGTTGCCAGCACTGCTTCAGATTTATATTGACCTATGCATTGCGAGTCACCGCTATCTTCGGTAATCGGGAGCCAAGGCCGTGATCATTTCCCGCTTCTTCCAGAGTGGTTTCGAGTTCTCCGTTCCTGCTGGATAAATAAAGGAAATGTCTATCTCTTATCGAAGCTGTCGTCATTTGCAGCCCAGCGGTGCTAATTAGAACTGACCAATTTTTCCGGAGCAACGGAAGTTACCGACAAGCAAGCTAATCTCTGCTAAAACTCCGACCAAAGAGGATGATATAAAAACCAGTTATATAACTAATTTTCATATTATTCAGTAGAATGTACAAATCTTTAGTAGGTCAAAGACCGTCACTCGACAAGGAGTCGTGGACTGCTCAGGATAACCGGCTTTTCACCAAGCAACGGCCATTCGGGACATGCAATCCATCAAGAGGCGCATGTGGCTTGTCATCTTCTGGTGCATCGTTACGATATGACTTCCATGTTCAAGTTCATGACATACGTCCACGGAACGTAGAGCGGAGTCCCTCATCCTTCCAGTATGGCCGCCGGGATGATACGTCGTTACTGAAGAGCGATGTTCCCAAAGCCGTAATAACATTTCCATCCAAATTTGTCTCTTCTGTTGGTTGTTACAAACGGACGGACACATGAACCACATACAGCCACCCACGGCAACCCCGGAGACGACCGCACTCAGGCACCTTACAGAAAGGGTACATAGTCCAGACCGCCAGATCGGGAGACTTGTACGAGCAGAGATCCGAATGAAGCCTGTTTTGCAGTTCACAATATCACACACGCAATGCCTTCCGTCGTGTTCAAGTCCATTCTCATCCCTCACCACACAGCAGCAGCAACCAACCCTCCAGGGAGGCTTCGCATATTGTACTCTCAATGTTAAACGGGAAACCGCAACACAACAATCAAGGTTGTGAATGTTGGTGTATGAACATATATACAAATGGCAACACCCTCTATATATCGATCGCTACAGACTGCCCAGTGGCTATTTGGCTGGCACAGGAAAGGTGTGTTTTTCAAGCAGGCAGGGGTTGACCCGCCCCTTCTTTTAAGCTTGCACAGAAGATCGCATCCAAGATCTCAATGCACGCATTTCCATATGGATGGAGAAATAGAACCGCTCCATATTATGCATGTGGAGCCCCAGATATTAGCCTCATATCTAATATCACCCAAACCCCCTAAACCCTAAACCCTAAACCCCTAATATCACCCACTTTATTGAAGGTGCAAACGAGGAGTAACGATTCCCTCCGTACGTATATATATTTATACTTGTACTCACGATGTTTGTACAGCAGCCGTAGTGGCTGCGTAATGGGCCTAGAAGCACGAAAACCGGGTAGAATCCACTCTTACACGCGCACACGGATTACCCCCCCACGCACCTCCACCACCTATCACTAAGGCCAGCCGCACAGCAGTGCACAACAGGGAGGAACACATCCGGATGGTCAAACCATAAACATGTGCAACACAGCTTCGTTCCGTCTGCACAGGCTATACCGCATTCCGTACTCTGGTATGAATATACGACAAGAAAACTATTAATTAAATCATTTACGCGCCAAGTAAAGTCCACTGCGGCGCAGAGCGGTGCAGTGCTGCTGATATATATAATACAGCTCGCTTGATTGTATGCATCATCTCACACTTTCAGGAAATGGTAAGTACATGAGCAAGTGATGGGCAAGTGTGCCGTACATATGGCGACATGTCAGTGCCGTACGCATAATTTATGACGCGATCATTATCCCCTGCCTTTTTAGGACACAATGTCGCATAAAGTACGACTAGGGATTATTTCCCATCTTAAAGTACACACAGATGCCCGGCAACAGATTAGCATCGTCGAAAATCTTCTTAAACATGCCCTTAAGATTATTGAAAGCGAAACACGTTGGATCGTTCAGACAGGTCTTATAGACATCCATAAGGCATGTGGTGTTCGGAATTTTGTCGGGATGGCTAGCATAGTTAAAATCGTTCCACACGGTAAATCCTCGCATAGGGGCACACGCTGTATGTGCAGGAAAACAATTGGATGGGGGCGGGCGGGGAAGGGCGGGTGCTGATAAGCGTTATCGGCCATCATCATCACGCGCGGCTAAAATGATGAGCTTGATCGCTGATGTGAAGGCCGTATATGTGTAGGTGTTAGGGGCTTGAACAATAATGGCTCTTCTTCCTGCCGTGATCTTACTTAGGGTTTTAGGGTTTTTTAGGTAAACCCTAAACCCTACCTAATGGTAGGTAGGTCCGAATTTAAAATGGCACCATTATTGCAGTTGGTACGTACTTATTAGCCACCATTTATTTTAAAGAAGCAAGTATACATCTTGAGAGGAATGATGTACGCAATATGAACTAATAACTCCATGCATATGGCATCAAATACACCATCAAGGGAAAACATTAAAAAATAAAAAATACAAGTGCAAGGTTCTGCGATATCATGAGGAGAGCGAGATACACACACACACACACACATATATATATATATATATATATATATATATATATATATATATATGCGCACGCGTGAGAACAGATATTTTATTATGGAAGAGAGGAAGGCTATATACGGCGGATGACAAATGATGACGCTAAGGACTTACGCGGTTTCACGTATGTGCAAATGCTGCCATTGGCAGAGATCAGGTCCACGCCGCCTATTGCGTAAGAGCCGTCCGAACTGAAAGCCGTACAGCGGTAATCCAACTTGCAAAAGTCCGCGGCGTCGTCGCCACCTCCCGGCATTTTTCCGGTCCCCACGCCATGGGTGCCGGATACGCTTTGAAGCTTGTAGCCGTAGTACGATGTGTAACCGAACTTGGACGGACACGCTGCATGGCATTATTATTCCCGACTCCGAGTTCGAACAACGATATCGATCTAACGGAAGATAAGAAGGAACGGCATGACCCGCCACTGTGATGGGTTGTGTGCGGGAAACCAAGTGGATGGATCATCAGATGCTTGTGGAAGGGATCGATGTGCACTCATTAATGAGATAGACGTACGTACCTTCTTTCATGTACATCGTTGAACCGTCGTAACTCCCGTAGAAGGTTCTTCGATTGAAATATCTTTTGATGGTGTACCTTCCAGCCGTATCCCATGCCTTGCATGCTGGATTTAGGTCACAGGCCTGCTTGGCCGCCTCTGAGCTCTCCGTGAGGTTAAAGGACTCATCCCATTCGTCCGTAAGCCATGAGAGATACGGGAGACGTTTATATCCCAGATAGACTTTAGACGACCCTGTTTGACAAGTAGGCATCAGGCATCACCAAGCAGTTTTTTTATTTGGTACGTTGAGTCCGTACGTCCGTATAAACCGAACATGCATACGTACATACATGTAAGCCTAGAATGAAGTACGTAGTTAGCGTGTCAGAGGGAGCTCTATGATTCAGTAGAATAATTACACCGAAACACCAAGGAGGTCCTGCCTGCTTGAATGATTAAGAGCACATGCGATTTTGGCGCGCATTGAACGAACGGATGTGGAACTGAACTCAACCCTACGCTGATGATGACTCCAGGGTGACTCCATCCATTCATAATAAGGGATGATCCCTTATATATGATAACACATAATAGATTTCCGTAGGCTCGCTTGCTCCCTTTCGTCCAGTTTTTTGCACAAATATAAAAATATATATTTATGCAAATACAAAGATAGCTTTAATAAAATATTTGGGCAAGAGGTTCTTTTCGGTGCGCAAATAAAGTTGTCAATGTTTATTTATATGAATGGAAAGTAAGCCCTATCTAATTCGCTTTATTTTTCCTTTTTGCTTTGAATGAAGCTCCCTTCTTGTTGTTCGAAATTTACTTCTCAGGACATTACGTAAATCCACCCCCATATATATATATATATATATATATATGTGTGTGTGTGTGTGTGGGGGGGGGGGGGATATGGGGGATTTGCTTCACCCGTGGGTGGCCACTACCTGGCCGGCAGTCCTCCCCAGGACTGTATTTCGGGGCACCCTCATCATCCATTCACCCGCATCCGCTGACTTCTCCGAAACCAGTGATTCTCCCCGCACGGGTTCCCGGGCTCCTACCACGCCCGTTGGTGGGGCTTCCACCCATGGGGCTTCCACCCATGGGAATCTGCCGGATCAACGGTGGCGTCAACTCCACTCCTGGTCAGCTCGCAGGTCACTTTAATCGGGGTCTGTCACCGTCCAATATATCGATGTTCTCCCAGGCCATAACTCTTAACCCTAGATCCTTACACGCCCAGTAATTCAGCTTGATAGGTATCAACGTATTTATTTAATATATATTGATCCGCACAAAGCATTCATCAGCAAATAAAGGTCGATAGGGCCGGGGGTCGACACCATTTCCCCTCAACCTCCTCCCAGATGGATGCATGGCATCTTCGAATACAAGTGTATGTACGGCTTGATTGTGATGGCGCCTGTCAGCCGCGGCCAACTCCGATGCCGTCGGTCAGACAGCGAAAGATGGATGGAATGTGCATTTATTAGTCTCACCGGCCTTCAAGTAATTGCAGTCGAAATAAGTTTTGTCCATGATCAATTTCAGGGAACCCACGGGAAGTGTGTAGCCCGCTGAGTCGAAGCCGGCACAGTTGGGGTCCGAGGTGCATGCCGCACGAGCAAGCTTCGTGCTTGGGTAGCTTTGGCCCCCCCATGAGAAGCTTGTGGATGAAGCTATGGTTTCGTAGCCCCGTACGTCGAGGCACGCTGCACACAAAGCACGCAAAGCAGGTTTAACCTTTTAAGTTCACGAATATGTGCACGTTAGTAAGTAATAAAGGAGTAAAATATGTATGAAATAAAGGACCTTTTATATCTATCCCTACCCCGCACCGCTACCCCATGTATGTATGCCTGCACAGCCTTGGCCAGCATCATAGAATCCAGCCAAGCAAGCAACCGTCCGAACTGCTGTAAGAAGTTGCCGATAGGTGAGTATGTTAGTAAAAAACGTACGTGCATTACGACACATACCGATCCCCAGGTATATAATAACAATAACAATAATAATAATAATGATGATGATGATGTCAGGCAGGGACAACGGACAACGAATCTTCGTTGTCCGTTGTCCCTGCTTGTCGTTGTCCGTTGTCCCTACGTTGTAATGCTACTTTTTACCGATCAATGGGTAGATGGTAATTCTGATCTACCGGATCTGACTTCATTCATCACGCACGCGCGTCTTAGCTTCACGCTTCACTTTTGCGTGCTCAACATACCGTGCACTCACCCATATCTATGTAAGTCTGCCGACTTCCCTGGGCCACATCAGGCGCTAATGCGATGATGAGTGCGAGGACGGTCAGCACCGCCGACTGAGCTGCTGACGACCGCGGCAGCAGCGGACTCAAAGCCCGGACGTGCGGCATCGTACAGCGGCCGTGCTGAAGTGGGCGCAAGAGTGGTGGATAGAAAACCTTCCAACGAAGTACGTGACCAGCAGGAGGAGACGAGCGAGCACTGGTGGCTGGAGGATGAACAGTGCGTGTGTGCGTGCCGAAGCAAGGTGTGCGATAGATCGATGCATGGGCAGCAGCAAGGGGCAGCTGTAGCAGGGGCCGTGCGCGTCATGCATTCCAGATTGCTTGAGAATCCGCGCATTTTGCCGCGCATGCATGCAGGACATCCATCACAACATTGCCTTTTGTCACTATATACCTTTTCAGTCATCCCCCTCGAGACTCGCTAGCAGGATTAGATACATAGGCCATATGCTATAAGATCTTTTCCATCTGATCATAAAACAAATTAGAAATCAAAATATAAATTTATGTAAATGTGGACTACCGATTCTTCTGCGCCGAAGGTGGCCACCGTGCGTGCGTGGATGCGTTCGGCATTACTCAGCAGTATTTGATCGATTCGAGTACTACTAAAATGCGGGCTCCATGTTACATTCACAACTATGATACATAAATAAAGATACATATCGTGCATTAAATGTTTATCAACAAACCCTAAGCTATTAACTGCAGCGAGTCAGCAACTTTCCAAATCGACAGACGAGGGGCGGGCCGCTTGCGTAGGCTTGCATAAACCAAAAGAGAATATGTCGCGAAGTTCCTTCCAATTTCATAACCTTCCTTATCATGACAAGAGTTGGTGTCGGCTTCCTCCAAGCCAGGAAAAGGGTGGGCCCGCCCTCATATCTGTACCGTGCGTTGTATATATGCATGGCTGGTCGGCGAAATAAGCAGGTGAAGGGCGAGTAGGGTGCAAGTAGGGATCTTAGATTGCACCAAATCCGTAGCCTTGCTCTGATCTGTTATGCTTTAATAAATCGTATCCAGTCGTATCCAATTCTGACGACTATGACGACGACTTGCGACGCCTTGGCCCTGCTGGCATATGCAAAGCCAAGCCCGATGGTGCTGAAACGGGATACCTATATATACCTCGATCGCCCTCCGCCGATTTATTTGCAGCTGCTGCTACGGTTTAACCAACGCACCAAAATAAATGTATCTGCATACGGCGACCTCTTACAAAGATTTCTTATTGGCGGTCGAATTCAAACTTAAAGAGCGAGCTTTCATGGAGAGCAGCAGGTTTCTGCTGCAGGCAACGAGCGAGCGTCGGTTGGCGATCCGCGCGCGCGCCAGAACGGAATGCTGTTGCAATCAAATTTAGAAGAATATATAGTACCGATCACTACTGTCAAACATTTGGCCTAAAACCTCGAAGTTCTGTCAACATTCATGCAGGCAGGCTATTATTTTGTTAAGATTTGTTTTGTAGTCTGGACGAAGTTGCGAGGTGGAGGATAATAACTCGTATTGACTTTATTTGGCCAATAACCATACATTTGTGAACTCAATTCCATCAATCAACCCCATGCACTGATGATCGAGTTTTGGACGACACTGAGGAGGGAGGACGGCTCAGGGTGCGTGATATATATATATATATATATGTGTGTGTGTGTGTGTGTATATATCACCAAACCCACTGTACGACGCAGTCTGCCCGCCCAGGTTGCAGCACGCACCACCACCCACACGCATCCACCCCCAATACATCCTGGCCCCTACACAGCTTAGCTGGTTAGTCTTTTCTTGCTGTGGCTGGCTTTTCTTGTCGCTAGGTTTGTATATATGTCGCGCTTACTTTCTTGGTTATCCATCCGGCAGCCCACCCTCGCTCCATCACCTTGGTGTGTGGTGTATGTGTGTGTATGTGCATGTGTGTGTGTGTGTGCATTTTTTTTACTTGCTTCGATGTCGCAGACGACAGCAGGTATGACGCATGGATTATTAACACTGGGGGTTTTGATGAGGCGCCTTGTGTATGTACGTGCACTGCTGACTCTTAGTCGCATCTAACGAAAGTATACACATTACAGGTACTAACGTGCGGCCGGGTGAGGACAGTGAGATTTGGCGCACACGAATAGTTAAGCTGGGATTAGTTCATGGATACAGTGGCCATCGCCAAGGCCGGCAATAGACTGGCCATTGTGGCAGCGAGCCGAAAGGGTGACGTACATACGGAGGTATGTGGTCTCGCTCACTGTGAGACAGTAAGCCCCATTATTGTCGCCCTTTCGGCCGGCTGTAATTGAGTGCCGCAATCAAATAAAGGCCTCTCGAAGGCCTTTCTGCGTGTCAGAGGGAGCTCTATGATTCAGTAGAATAATTACACCGAAACACCAAGGAGGTCCTGCCTGCTTGAATGATTAAGAGCACATGCGATTTTGGCGCGCATTGAACGAACGGATGTGGAACTGAACTCAACCCTACGCTGATGATGACTCCAGGGTGACTCCATCCATTCATAATAAGGGATGATCCCTTATATATGATAACACATAATAGATTTCCGTAGGCTCGCTTGCTCCCTTTCGTCCAGTTTTTTGCACAAATATAAAAATATATATTTATGCAAATACAAAGATAGCTTTAATAAAATATTTGGGCAAGAGGTTCTTTTCGGTGCGCAAATAAAGTTGTCAATGTTTATTTATATGAATGGAAAGTAAGCCCTATCTAATTCGCTTTATTTTTCCTTTTTGCTTTGAATGAAGCTCCCTTCTTGTTGTTCGAAATTTACTTCTCAGGACATTACGTAAATCCACCCCCATATATATATATATATATATGTGTGTGTGTGTGTGTGGGGGGGGGGGGGATATGGGGGATTTGCTTCACCCGTGGGTGGCCACTACCTGGCCGGCAGTCCTCCCCAGGACTGTATTTCGGGGCACCCTCATCATCCATTCACCCGCATCCGCTGACTTCTCCGAAACCAGTGATTCTCCCCGCACGGGTTCCCGGGCTCCTACCACGCCCGTTGGTGGGGCTTCCACCCATGGGGCTTCCACCCATGGGAATCTGCCGGATCAACGGTGGCGTCAACTCCACTCCTGGTCAGCTCGCAGGTCACTTTAATCGGGGTCTGTCACCGTCCAATATATCGATGTTCTCCCAGGCCATAACTCTTAACCCTAGATCCTTACACGCCCAGTAATTCAGCTTGATAGGTATCAACGTATTTATTTAATATATATTGATCCGCACAAAGCATTCATCAGCAAATAAAGGTCGATAGGGCCGGGGGTCGACACCATTTCCCCTCAACCTCCTCCCAGATGGATGCATGGCATCTTCGAATACAAGTGTATGTACGGCTTGATTGTGATGGCGCCTGTCAGCCGCGGCCAACTCCGATGCCGTCGGTCAGACAGCGATAGATGGATGGAATGTGCATTTATTAGTCTCACCGGCCTTCAAGTAATTGCAGTCGAAATAAGTTTTGTCCATGATCAATTTCAGGGAACCCACGGGAAGTGTGTAGCCCGCTGAGTCGAAGCCGGCACAGTTGGGGTCCGAGGTGCATGCCGCACGAGCAAGCTTCGTGCTTGGGTAGCTTTGGCCCCCCCATGAGAAGCTTGTGGATGAAGCTATGGTTTCGTAGCCCCGTACGTCGAGGCACGCTGCACACAAAGCACGCAAAGCAGGTTTAACCTTTTAAGTTCACGAATATGTGCACGTTAGTAAGTAATAAAGGAGTAAAATATGTATGAAATAAAGGACCTTTTATATCTATCCCTACCCCGCACCGCTACCCCATGTATGTATGCCTGCACAGCCTTGGCCAGCATCATAGAATCCAGCCAAGCAAGCAACCGTCCGAACTGCTGTAAGAAGTTGCCGATAGGTGAGTATGTTAGTAAAAAACGTACGTGCATTACGACACATACCGATCCCCAGGTATATAATAACAATAACAATAATAATAATAATGATGATGATGATGTCAGGCAGGGACAACGGACAACGAATCTTCGTTGTCCGTTGTCCCTGCTTGTCGTTGTCCGTTGTCCCTACGTTGTAATGCTACTTTTTACCGATCAATGGGTAGATGGTAATTCTGATCTACCGGATCTGACTTCATTCATCACGCACGCGCGTCTTAGCTTCACGCTTCACTTTTGCGTGCTCAACATACCGTGCACTCACCCATATCTATGTAAGTCTGCCGACTTCCCTGGGCCACATCAGGCGCTAATGCGATGATGAGTGCGAGGACGGTCAGCACCGCCGACTGAGCTGCTGACGACCGCGGCAGCAGCGGACTCAAAGCCCGGACGTGCGGCATCGTACAGCGGCCGTGCTGAAGTGGGCGCAAGAGTGGTGGATAGAAAACCTTCCAACGAAGTACGTGACCAGCAGGAGGAGACGAGCGAGCACTGGTGGCTGGAGGATGAACAGTGCGTGTGTGCGTGCCGAAGCAAGGTGTGCGATAGATCGATGCATGGGCAGCAGCAAGGGGCAGCTGTAGCAGGGGCCGTGCGCGTCATGCATTCCAGATTGCTTGAGAATCCGCGCATTTTGCCGCGCATGCATGCAGGACATCCATCACAACATTGCCTTTTGTCACTATATACCTTTTCAGTCATCCCCCTCGAGACTCGCTAGCAGGATTAGATACATAGGCCATATGCTATAAGATCTTTTCCATCTGATCATAAAACAAATTAGAAATCAAAATATAAATTTATGTAAATGTGGACTACCGATTCTTCTGCGCCGAAGGTGGCCACCGTGCGTGCGTGGATGCGTTCGGCATTACTCAGCAGTATTTGATCGATTCGAGTACTACTAAAATGCGGGCTCCATGTTACATTCACAACTATGATACATAAATAAAGATACATATCGTGCATTAAATGTTTATCAACAAACCCTAAGCTATTAACTGCAGCGAGTCAGCAACTTTCCAAATCGACAGACGAGGGGCGGGCCGCTTGCGTAGGCTTGCATAAACCAAAAGAGAATATGTCGCGAAGTTCCTTCCAATTTCATAACCTTCCTTATCATGACAAGAGTTGGTGTCGGCTTCCTCCAAGCCAGGAAAAGGGTGGGCCCGCCCTCATATCTGTACCGTGCGTTGTATATATGCATGGCTGGTCGGCGAAATAAGCAGGTGAAGGGCGAGTAGGGTGCAAGTAGGGATCTTAGATTGCACCAAATCCGTAGCCTTGCTCTGATCTGTTATGCTTTAATAAATCGTATCCAGTCGTATCCAATTCTGACGACTATGACGACGACTTGCGACGCCTTGGCCCTGCTGGCATATGCAAAGCCAAGCCCGATGGTGCTGAAACGGGATACCTATATATACCTCGATCGCCCTCCGCCGATTTATTTGCAGCTGCTGCTACGGTTTAACCAACGCACCAAAATAAATGTATCTGCATACGGCGACCTCTTACAAAGATTTCTTATTGGCGGTCGAATTCAAACTTAAAGAGCGAGCTTTCATGGAGAGCAGCAGGTTTCTGCTGCAGGCAACGAGCGAGCGTCGGTTGGCGATCCGCGCGCGCGCCAGAACGGAATGCTGTTGCAATCAAATTTAGAAGAATATATAGTACCGATCACTACTGTCAAACATTTGGCCTAAAACCTCGAAGTTCTGTCAACATTCATGCAGGCAGGCTATTATTTTGTTAAGATTTGTTTTGTAGTCTGGACGAAGTTGCGAGGTGGAGGATAAATCTGAGGAAAGTACTTTTCCTAAAGCCTCTATTAACTCGTATTGACTTTATTTGGCCAATAACCATACATTTGTGAACTCAATTCCATCAATCAACCCCATGCACTGATGATCGAGTTTTGGACGACACTGAGGAGGGAGGACGGCTCAGGGTGCGTGATATATATATATATATATATATATATATGTGTGTGTGTGTGTGTGTATATATCACCAAACCCACTGTACGACGCAGTCTGCCCGCCCAGGTTGCAGCACGCACCACCACCCACACGCATCCACCCCCAATACATCCTGGCCCCTACACAGCTTAGCTGGTTAGTCTTTTCTTGCTGTGGCTGGCTTTTCTTGTCGCTAGGTTTGTATATATGTCGCGCTTACTTTCTTGGTTATCCATCCGGCAGCCCACCCTCGCTCCATCACCTTGGTGTGTGGTGTATGTGTGTGTATGTGCATGTGTGTGTGTGTGTGCATTTTTTTTACTTGCTTCGATGTCGCAGACGACAGCAGGTATGACGCATGGATTATTAACACTGGGGGTTTTGATGAGGCGCCTTGTGTATGTACGTGCACTGCTGACTCTTAGTCGCATCTAACGAAAGTATACACATTACAGGTACTAACGTGCGGCCGGGTGAGGACAGTGAGATTTGGCGCACACGAATAGTTAAGCTGGGATTAGTTCATGGATACAGTGGCCATCGCCAAGGCCGGCAATAGACTGGCCATTGTGGCAGCGAGCCGAAAGGGTGACGTACATACGGAGGTATGTGGTCTCGCTCACTGTGAGACAGTAAGCCCCATTATTGTCGCCCTTTCGGCCGGCTGTAATTGAGTGCCGCAATCAAATAAAGGCCTCTCGAAGGCCTTTCTGCGTGTCAGAGGGAGCTCTATGATTCAGTAGAATAATTACACCGAAACACCAAGGAGGTCCTGCCTGCTTGAATGATTAAGAGCACATGCGATTTTGGCGCGCATTGAACGAACGGATGTGGAACTGAACTCAACCCTACGCTGATGATGACTCCAGGGTGACTCCATCCATTCATAATAAGGGATGATCCCTTATATATGATAACACATAATAGATTTCCGTAGGCTCGCTTGCTCCCTTTCGTCCAGTTTTTTGCACAAATATAAAAATATATATTTATGCAAATACAAAGATAGCTTTAATAAAATATTTGGGCAAGAGGTTCTTTTCGGTGCGCAAATAAAGTTGTCAATGTTTATTTATATGAATGGAAAGTAAGCCCTATCTAATTCGCTTTATTTTTCCTTTTTGCTTTGAATGAAGCTCCCTTCTTGTTGTTCGAAATTTACTTCTCAGGACATTACGTAAATCCACCCCCATATATATATATATATATATGTGTGTGTGTGTGTGTGTGTGGGGGGGGGGGGGATATGGGGGATTTGCTTCACCCGTGGGTGGCCACTACCTGGCCGGCAGTCCTCCCCAGGACTGTATTTCGGGGCACCCTCATCATCCATTCACCCGCATCCGCTGACTTCTCCGAAACCAGTGATTCTCCCCGCACGGGTTCCCGGGCTCCTACCACGCCCGTTGGTGGGGCTTCCACCCATGGGGCTTCCACCCATGGGAATCTGCCGGATCAACGGTGGCGTCAACTCCACTCCTGGTCAGCTCGCAGGTCACTTTAATCGGGGTCTGTCACCGTCCAATATATCGATGTTCTCCCAGGCCATAACTCTTAACCCTAGATCCTTACACGCCCAGTAATTCAGCTTGATAGGTATCAACGTATTTATTTAATATATATTGATCCGCACAAAGCATTCATCAGCAAATAAAGGTCGATAGGGCCGGGGGTCGACACCATTTCCCCTCAACCTCCTCCCAGATGGATGCATGGCATCTTCGAATACAAGTGTATGTACGGCTTGATTGTGATGGCGCCTGTCAGCCGCGGCCAACTCCGATGCCGTCGGTCAGACAGCGAAAGATGGATGGAATGTGCATTTATTAGTCTCACCGGCCTTCAAGTAATTGCAGTCGAAATAAGTTTTGTCCATGATCAATTTCAGGGAACCCACGGGAAGTGTGTAGCCCGCTGAGTCGAAGCCGGCACAGTTGGGGTCCGAGGTGCATGCCGCACGAGCAAGCTTCGTGCTTGGGTAGCTTTGGCCCCCCCATGAGAAGCTTGTGGATGAAGCTATGGTTTCGTAGCCCCGTACGTCGAGGCACGCTGCACACAAAGCACGCAAAGCAGGTTTAACCTTTTAAGTTCACGAATATGTGCACGTTAGTAAGTAATAAAGGAGTAAAATATGTATGAAATAAAGGACCTTTTATATCTATCCCTACCCCGCACCGCTACCCCATGTATGTATGCCTGCACAGCCTTGGCCAGCATCATAGAATCCAGCCAAGCAAGCAACCGTCCGAACTGCTGTAAGAAGTTGCCGATAGGTGAGTATGTTAGTAAAAAACGTACGTGCATTACGACACATACCGATCCCCAGGTATATAATAACAATAACAATAATAATAATAATGATGATGATGATGTCAGGCAGGGACAACGGACAACGAATCTTCGTTGTCCGTTGTCCCTGCTTGTCGTTGTCCGTTGTCCCTACGTTGTAATGCTACTTTTTACCGATCAATGGGTAGATGGTAATTCTGATCTACCGGATCTGACTTCATTCATCACGCACGCGCGTCTTAGCTTCACGCTTCACTTTTGCGTGCTCAACATACCGTGCACTCACCCATATCTATGTAAGTCTGCCGACTTCCCTGGGCCACATCAGGCGCTAATGCGATGATGAGTGCGAGGACGGTCAGCACCGCCGACTGAGCTGCTGACGACCGCGGCAGCAGCGGACTCAAAGCCCGGACGTGCGGCATCGTACAGCGGCCGTGCTGAAGTGGGCGCAAGAGTGGTGGATAGAAAACCTTCCAACGAAGTACGTGACCAGCAGGAGGAGACGAGCGAGCACTGGTGGCTGGAGGATGAACAGTGCGTGTGTGCGTGCCGAAGCAAGGTGTGCGATAGATCGATGCATGGGCAGCAGCAAGGGGCAGCTGTAGCAGGGGCCGTGCGCGTCATGCATTCCAGATTGCTTGAGAATCCGCGCATTTTGCCGCGCATGCATGCAGGACATCCATCACAACATTGCCTTTTGTCACTATATACCTTTTCAGTCATCCCCCTCGAGACTCGCTAGCAGGATTAGATACATAGGCCATATGCTATAAGATCTTTTCCATCTGATCATAAAACAAATTAGAAATCAAAATATAAATTTATGTAAATGTGGACTACCGATTCTTCTGCGCCGAAGGTGGCCACCGTGCGTGCGTGGATGCGTTCGGCATTACTCAGCAGTATTTGATCGATTCGAGTACTACTAAAATGCGGGCTCCATGTTACATTCACAACTATGATACATAAATAAAGATACATATCGTGCATTAAATGTTTATCAACAAACCCTAAGCTATTAACTGCAGCGAGTCAGCAACTTTCCAAATCGACAGACGAGGGGCGGGCCGCTTGCGTAGGCTTGCATAAACCAAAAGAGAATATGTCGCGAAGTTCCTTCCAATTTCATAACCTTCCTTATCATGACAAGAGTTGGTGTCGGCTTCCTCCAAGCCAGGAAAAGGGTGGGCCCGCCCTCATATCTGTACCGTGCGTTGTATATATGCATGGCTGGTCGGCGAAATAAGCAGGTGAAGGGCGAGTAGGGTGCAAGTAGGGATCTTAGATTGCACCAAATCCGTAGCCTTGCTCTGATCTGTTATGCTTTAATAAATCGTATCCAGTCGTATCCAATTCTGACGACTATGACGACGACTTGCGACGCCTTGGCCCTGCTGGCATATGCAAAGCCAAGCCCGATGGTGCTGAAACGGGATACCTATATATACCTCGATCGCCCTCCGCCGATTTATTTGCAGCTGCTGCTACGGTTTAACCAACGCACCAAAATAAATGTATCTGCATACGGCGACCTCTTACAAAGATTTCTTATTGGCGGTCGAATTCAAACTTAAAGAGCGAGCTTTCATGGAGAGCAGCAGGTTTCTGCTGCAGGCAACGAGCGAGCGTCGGTTGGCGATCCGCGCGCGCGCCAGAACGGAATGCTGTTGCAATCAAATTTAGAAGAATATATAGTACCGATCACTACTGTCAAACATTTGGCCTAAAACCTCGAAGTTCTGTCAACATTCATGCAGGCAGGCTATTATTTTGTTAAGATTTGTTTTGTAGTCTGGACGAAGTTGCGAGGTGGAGGATAAATCTGAGGAAAGTACTTTTCCTAAAGCCTCTATTAACTCGTATTGACTTTATTTGGCCAATAACCATACATTTGTGAACTCAATTCCATCAATCAACCCCATGCACTGATGATCGAGTTTTGGACGACACTGAGGAGGGAGGACGGCTCAGGGTGCGTGATATATATATATATATATATATGTGTGTGTGTGTGTGTGTATATATCACCAAACCCACTGTACGACGCAGTCTGCCCGCCCAGGTTGCAGCACGCACCACCACCCACACGCATCCACCCCCAATACATCCTGGCCCCTACACAGCTTAGCTGGTTAGTCTTTTCTTGCTGTGGCTGGCTTTTCTTGTCGCTAGGTTTGTATATATGTCGCGCTTACTTTCTTGGTTATCCATCCGGCAGCCCACCCTCGCTCCATCACCTTGGTGTGTGGTGTATGTGTGTGTATGTGCATGTGTGTGTGTGTGTGCATTTTTTTTACTTGCTTCGATGTCGCAGACGACAGCAGGTATGACGCATGGATTATTAACACTGGGGGTTTTGATGAGGCGCCTTGTGTATGTACGTGCACTGCTGACTCTTAGTCGCATCTAACGAAAGTATACACATTACAGGTACTAACGTGCGGCCGGGTGAGGACAGTGAGATTTGGCGCACACGAATAGTTAAGCTGGGATTAGTTCATGGATACAGTGGCCATCGCCAAGGCCGGCAATAGACTGGCCATTGTGGCAGCGAGCCGAAAGGGTGACGTACATACGGAGGTATGTGGTCTCGCTCACTGTGAGACAGTAAGCCCCATTATTGTCGCCCTTTCGGCCGGCTGTAATTGAGTGCCGCAATCAAATAAAGGCCTCTCGAAGGCCTTTCTGCGTGTCAGAGGGAGCTCTATGATTCAGTAGAATAATTACACCGAAACACCAAGGAGGTCCTGCCTGCTTGAATGATTAAGAGCACATGCGATTTTGGCGCGCATTGAACGAACGGATGTGGAACTGAACTCAACCCTACGCTGATGATGACTCCAGGGTGACTCCATCCATTCATAATAAGGGATGATCCCTTATATATGATAACACATAATAGATTTCCGTAGGCTCGCTTGCTCCCTTTCGTCCAGTTTTTTGCACAAATATAAAAATATATATTTATGCAAATACAAAGATAGCTTTAATAAAATATTTGGGCAAGAGGTTCTTTTCGGTGCGCAAATAAAGTTGTCAATGTTTATTTATATGAATGGAAAGTAAGCCCTATCTAATTCGCTTTATTTTTCCTTTTTGCTTTGAATGAAGCTCCCTTCTTGTTGTTCGAAATTTACTTCTCAGGACATTACGTAAATCCACCCCCATATATATATATATATATATGTGTGTGTGTGTGTGTGGGGGGGGGGGGGGGGGATATGGGGGATTTGCTTCACCCGTGGGTGGCCACTACCTGGCCGGCAGTCCTCCCCAGGACTGTATTTCGGGGCACCCTCATCATCCATTCACCCGCATCCGCTGACTTCTCCGAAACCAGTGATTCTCCCCGCACGGGTTCCCGGGCTCCTACCACGCCCGTTGGTGGGGCTTCCACCCATGGGGCTTCCACCCATGGGAATCTGCCGGATCAACGGTGGCGTCAACTCCACTCCTGGTCAGCTCGCAGGTCACTTTAATCGGGGTCTGTCACCGTCCAATATATCGATGTTCTCCCAGGCCATAACTCTTAACCCTAGATCCTTACACGCCCAGTAATTCAGCTTGATAGGTATCAACGTATTTATTTAATATATATTGATCCGCACAAAGCATTCATCAGCAAATAAAGGTCGATAGGGCCGGGGGTCGACACCATTTCCCCTCAACCTCCTCCCAGATGGATGCATGGCATCTTCGAATACAAGTGTATGTACGGCTTGATTGTGATGGCGCCTGTCAGCCGCGGCCAACTCCGATGCCGTCGGTCAGACAGCGAAAGATGGATGGAATGTGCATTTATTAGTCTCACCGGCCTTCAAGTAATTGCAGTCGAAATAAGTTTTGTCCATGATCAATTTCAGGGAACCCACGGGAAGTGTGTAGCCCGCTGAGTCGAAGCCGGCACAGTTGGGGTCCGAGGTGCATGCCGCACGAGCAAGCTTCGTGCTTGGGTAGCTTTGGCCCCCCCATGAGAAGCTTGTGGATGAAGCTATGGTTTCGTAGCCCCGTACGTCGAGGCACGCTGCACACAAAGCACGCAAAGCAGGTTTAACCTTTTAAGTTCACGAATATGTGCACGTTAGTAAGTAATAAAGGAGTAAAATATGTATGAAATAAAGGACCTTTTATATCTATCCCTACCCCGCACCGCTACCCCATGTATGTATGCCTGCACAGCCTTGGCCAGCATCATAGAATCCAGCCAAGCAAGCAACCGTCCGAACTGCTGTAAGAAGTTGCCGATAGGTGAGTATGTTAGTAAAAAACGTACGTGCATTACGACACATACCGATCCCCAGGTATATAATAACAATAACAATAATAATAATAATGATGATGATGATGTCAGGCAGGGACAACGGACAACGAATCTTCGTTGTCCGTTGTCCCTGCTTGTCGTTGTCCGTTGTCCCTACGTTGTAATGCTACTTTTTACCGATCAATGGGTAGATGGTAATTCTGATCTACCGGATCTGACTTCATTCATCACGCACGCGCGTCTTAGCTTCACGCTTCACTTTTGCGTGCTCAACATACCGTGCACTCACCCATATCTATGTAAGTCTGCCGACTTCCCTGGGCCACATCAGGCGCTAATGCGATGATGAGTGCGAGGACGGTCAGCACCGCCGACTGAGCTGCTGACGACCGCGGCAGCAGCGGACTCAAAGCCCGGACGTGCGGCATCGTACAGCGGCCGTGCTGAAGTGGGCGCAAGAGTGGTGGATAGAAAACCTTCCAACGAAGTACGTGACCAGCAGGAGGAGACGAGCGAGCACTGGTGGCTGGAGGATGAACAGTGCGTGTGTGCGTGCCGAAGCAAGGTGTGCGATAGATCGATGCATGGGCAGCAGCAAGGGGCAGCTGTAGCAGGGGCCGTGCGCGTCATGCATTCCAGATTGCTTGAGAATCCGCGCATTTTGCCGCGCATGCATGCAGGACATCCATCACAACATTGCCTTTTGTCACTATATACCTTTTCAGTCATCCCCCTCGAGACTCGCTAGCAGGATTAGATACATAGGCCATATGCTATAAGATCTTTTCCATCTGATCATAAAACAAATTAGAAATCAAAATATAAATTTATGTAAATGTGGACTACCGATTCTTCTGCGCCGAAGGTGGCCACCGTGCGTGCGTGGATGCGTTCGGCATTACTCAGCAGTATTTGATCGATTCGAGTACTACTAAAATGCGGGCTCCATGTTACATTCACAACTATGATACATAAATAAAGATACATATCGTGCATTAAATGTTTATCAACAAACCCTAAGCTATTAACTGCAGCGAGTCAGCAACTTTCCAAATCGACAGACGAGGGGCGGGCCGCTTGCGTAGGCTTGCATAAACCAAAAGAGAATATGTCGCGAAGTTCCTTCCAATTTCATAACCTTCCTTATCATGACAAGAGTTGGTGTCGGCTTCCTCCAAGCCAGGAAAAGGGTGGGCCCGCCCTCATATCTGTACCGTGCGTTGTATATATGCATGGCTGGTCGGCGAAATAAGCAGGTGAAGGGCGAGTAGGGTGCAAGTAGGGATCTTAGATTGCACCAAATCCGTAGCCTTGCTCTGATCTGTTATGCTTTAATAAATCGTATCCAGTCGTATCCAATTCTGACGACTATGACGACGACTTGCGACGCCTTGGCCCTGCTGGCATATGCAAAGCCAAGCCCGATGGTGCTGAAACGGGATACCTATATATACCTCGATCGCCCTCCGCCGATTTATTTGCAGCTGCTGCTACGGTTTAACCAACGCACCAAAATAAATGTATCTGCATACGGCGACCTCTTACAAAGATTTCTTATTGGCGGTCGAATTCAAACTTAAAGAGCGAGCTTTCATGGAGAGCAGCAGGTTTCTGCTGCAGGCAACGAGCGAGCGTCGGTTGGCGATCCGCGCGCGCGCCAGAACGGAATGCTGTTGCAATCAAATTTAGAAGAATATATAGTACCGATCACTACTGTCAAACATTTGGCCTAAAACCTCGAAGTTCTGTCAACATTCATGCATGCAGGCTATTATTTTGTTAAGATTTGTTTTGTAGTCTGGACGAAGTTGCGAGGTGGAGGATAAATCTGAGGAAAGTACTTTTCCTAAAGCCTCTATTAACTCGTATTGACTTTATTTGGCCAATAACCATACATTTGTGAACTCAATTCCATCAATCAACCCCATGCACTGATGATCGAGTTTTGGACGACACTGAGGAGGGAGGACGGCTCAGGGTGCGTGATATATATATATATATATATGTGTGTGTGTGTGTGTGTATATATCACCAAACCCACTGTACGACGCAGTCTGCCCGCCCAGGTTGCAGCACGCACCACCACCCACACGCATCCACCCCCAATACATCCTGGCCCCTACACAGCTTAGCTGGTTAGTCTTTTCTTGCTGTGGCTGGCTTTTCTTGTCGCTAGGTTTGTATATATGTCGCGCTTACTTTCTTGGTTATCCATCCGGCAGCCCACCCTCGCTCCATCACCTTGGTGTGTGGTGTATGTGTGTGTATGTGCATGTGTGTGTGTGTGTGCATTTTTTTTACTTGCTTCGATGTCGCAGACGACAGCAGGTATGACGCATGGATTATTAACACTGGGGGTTTTGATGAGGCGCCTTGTGTATGTACGTGCACTGCTGACTCTTAGTCGCATCTAACGAAAGTATACACATTACAGGTACTAACGTGCGGCCGGGTGAGGACAGTGAGATTTGGCGCACACGAATAGTTAAGCTGGGATTAGTTCATGGATACAGTGGCCATCGCCAAGGCCGGCAATAGACTGGCCATTGTGGCAGCGAGCCGAAAGGGTGACGTACATACGGAGGTATGTGGTCTCGCTCACTGTGAGACAGTAAGCCCCATTATTGTCGCCCTTTCGGCCGGCTGTAATTGAGTGCCGCAATCAAATAAAGGCCTCTCGAAGGCCTTTCTGCGTGTCAGAGGGAGCTCTATGATTCAGTAGAATAATTACACCGAAACACCAAGGAGGTCCTGCCTGCTTGAATGATTAAGAGCACATGCGATTTTGGCGCGCATTGAACGAACGGATGTGGAACTGAACTCAACCCTACGCTGATGATGACTCCAGGGTGACTCCATCCATTCATAATAAGGGATGATCCCTTATATATGATAACACATAATAGATTTCCGTAGGCTCGCTTGCTCCCTTTCGTCCAGTTTTTTGCACAAATATACGTCGGTCAGACAGCGAAAGATGGATGGAATGTGCATTTATTAGTCTCACCGGCCTTCAAGTAATTGCAGTCGAAATAAGTTTTGTCCATGATCAATTTCAGGGAACCCACGGGAAGTGTGTAGCCCGCTGAGTCGAAGCCGGCACAGTTGGGGTCCGAGGTGCATGCCGCACGAGCAAGCTTCGTGCTTGGGTAGCTTTGGCCCCCCCATGAGAAGCTTGTGGATGAAGCTATGGTTTCGTAGCCCCGTACGTCGAGGCACGCTGCACACAAAGCACGCAAAGCAGGTTTAACCTTTTAAGTTCACGAATATGTGCACGTTAGTAAGTAATAAAGGAGTAAAATATGTATGAAATAAAGGACCTTTTATATCTATCCCTACCCCGCACCGCTACCCCATGTATGTATGCCTGCACAGCCTTGGCCAGCATCATAGAATCCAGCCAAGCAAGCAACCGTCCGAACTGCTGTAAGAAGTTGCCGATAGGTGAGTATGTTAGTAAAAAACGTACGTGCATTACGACACATACCGATCCCCAGGTATATAATAACAATAACAATAATAATAATAATGATGATGATGATGTCAGGCAGGGACAACGGACAACGAATCTTCGTTGTCCGTTGTCCCTGCTTGTCGTTGTCCGTTGTCCCTACGTTGTAATGCTACTTTTTACCGATCAATGGGTAGATGGTAATTCTGATCTACCGGATCTGACTTCATTCATCACGCACGCGCGTCTTAGCTTCACGCTTCACTTTTGCGTGCTCAACATACCGTGCACTCACCCATATCTATGTAAGTCTGCCGACTTCCCTGGGCCACATCAGGCGCTAATGCGATGATGAGTGCGAGGACGGTCAGCACCGCCGACTGAGCTGCTGACGACCGCGGCAGCAGCGGACTCAAAGCCCGGACGTGCGGCATCGTACAGCGGCCGTGCTGAAGTGGGCGCAAGAGTGGTGGATAGAAAACCTTCCAACGAAGTACGTGACCAGCAGGAGGAGACGAGCGAGCACTGGTGGCTGGAGGATGAACAGTGCGTGTGTGCGTGCCGAAGCAAGGTGTGCGATAGATCGATGCATGGGCAGCAGCAAGGGGCAGCTGTAGCAGGGGCCGTGCGCGTCATGCATTCCAGATTGCTTGAGAATCCGCGCATTTTGCCGCGCATGCATGCAGGACATCCATCACAACATTGCCTTTTGTCACTATATACCTTTTCAGTCATCCCCCTCGAGACTCGCTAGCAGGATTAGATACATAGGCCATATGCTATAAGATCTTTTCCATCTGATCATAAAACAAATTAGAAATCAAAATATAAATTTATGTAAATGTGGACTACCGATTCTTCTGCGCCGAAGGTGGCCACCGTGCGTGCGTGGATGCGTTCGGCATTACTCAGCAGTATTTGATCGATTCGAGTACTACTAAAATGCGGGCTCCATGTTACATTCACAACTATGATACATAAATAAAGATACATATCGTGCATTAAATGTTTATCAACAAACCCTAAGCTATTAACTGCAGCGAGTCAGCAACTTTCCAAATCGACAGACGAGGGGCGGGCCGCTTGCGTAGGCTTGCATAAACCAAAAGAGAATATGTCGCGAAGTTCCTTCCAATTTCATAACCTTCCTTATCATGACAAGAGTTGGTGTCGGCTTCCTCCAAGCCAGGAAAAGGGTGGGCCCGCCCTCATATCTGTACCGTGCGTTGTATATATGCATGGCTGGTCGGCGAAATAAGCAGGTGAAGGGCGAGTAGGGTGCAAGTAGGGATCTTAGATTGCACCAAATCCGTAGCCTTGCTCTGATCTGTTATGCTTTAATAAATCGTATCCAGTCGTATCCAATTCTGACGACTATGACGACGACTTGCGACGCCTTGGCCCTGCTGGCATATGCAAAGCCAAGCCCGATGGTGCTGAAACGGGATACCTATATATACCTCGATCGCCCTCCGCCGATTTATTTGCAGCTGCTGCTACGGTTTAACCAACGCACCAAAATAAATGTATCTGCATACGGCGACCTCTTACAAAGATTTCTTATTGGCGGTCGAATTCAAACTTAAAGAGCGAGCTTTCATGGAGAGCAGCAGGTTTCTGCTGCAGGCAACGAGCGAGCGTCGGTTGGCGATCCGCGCGCGCGCCAGAACGGAATGCTGTTGCAATCAAATTTAGAAGAATATATAGTACCGATCACTACTGTCAAACATTTGGCCTAAAACCTCGAAGTTCTGTCAACATTCATGCATGCAGGCTATTATTTTGTTAAGATTTGTTTTGTAGTCTGGACGAAGTTGCGAGGTGGAGGATAAATCTGAGGAAAGTACTTTTCCTAAAGCCTCTATTAACTCGTATTGACTTTATTTGGCCAATAACCATACATTTGTGAACTCAATTCCATCAATCAACCCCATGCACTGATGATCGAGTTTTGGACGACACTGAGGAGGGAGGACGGCTCAGGGTGCGTGATATATATATATATATGTGTGTGTGTGTGTGTGTATATATCACCAAGGTGGCCACCGTGCGTGCGTGGATGCGTTCGGCATTACTCAGCAGTATTTGATCGATTCGAGTACTACTAAAATGCGGGCTCCATGTTACATTCACAACTATGATACATAAATAAAGATACATATCGTGCATTAAATGTTTATCAACAAACCCTAAGCTATTAACTGCAGCGAGTCAGCAACTTTCCAAATCGACAGACGAGGGGCGGGCCGCTTGCGTAGGCTTGCATAAACCAAAAGAGAATATGTCGCGAAGTTCCTTCCAATTTCATAACCTTCCTTATCATGACAAGAGTTGGTGTCGGCTTCCTCCAAGCCAGGAAAAGGGTGGGCCCGCCCTCATATCTGTACCGTGCGTTGTATATATGCATGGCTGGTCGGCGAAATAAGCAGGTGAAGGGCGAGTAGGGTGCAAGTAGGGATCTTAGATTGCACCAAATCCGTAGCCTTGCTCTGATCTGTTATGCTTTAATAAATCGTATCCAGTCGTATCCAATTCTGACGACTATGACGACGACTTGCGACGCCTTGGCCCTGCTGGCATATGCAAAGCCAAGCCCGATGGTGCTGAAACGGGATACCTATATATACCTCGATCGCCCTCCGCCGATTTATTTGCAGCTGCTGCTACGGTTTAACCAACGCACCAAAATAAATGTATCTGCATACGGCGACCTCTTACAAAGATTTCTTATTGGCGGTCGAATTCAAACTTAAAGAGCGAGCTTTCATGGAGAGCAGCAGGTTTCTGCTGCAGGCAACGAGCGAGCGTCGGTTGGCGATCCGCGCGCGCGCCAGAACGGAATGCTGTTGCAATCAAATTTAGAAGAATATATAGTACCGATCACTACTGTCAAACATTTGGCCTAAAACCTCGAAGTTCTGTCAACATTCATGCATGCAGGCTATTATTTTGTTAAGATTTGTTTTGTAGTCTGGACGAAGTTGCGAGGTGGAGGATAAATCTGAGGAAAGTACTTTTCCTAAAGCCTCTATTAACTCGTATTGACTTTATTTGGCCAATAACCATACATTTGTGAACTCAATTCCATCAATCAACCCCATGCACTGATGATCGAGTTTTGGACGACACTGAGGAGGGAGGACGGCTCAGGGTGCGTGATATATATATATATATATATGTGTGTGTGTGTGTGTGTATATATCACCAAACCCACTGTACGACGCAGTCTGCCCGCCCAGGTTGCAGCACGCACCACCACCCACACGCATCCACCCCCAATACATCCTGGCCCCTACACAGCTTAGCTGGTTAGTCTTTTCTTGCTGTGGCTGGCTTTTCTTGTCGCTAGGTTTGTATATATGTCGCGCTTACTTTCTTGGTTATCCATCCGGCAGCCCACCCTCGCTCCATCACCTTGGTGTGTGGTGTATGTGTGTGTATGTGCATGTGTGTGTGTGTGTGCATTTTTTTTACTTGCTTCGATGTCGCAGACGACAGCAGGTATGACGCATGGATTATTAACACTGGGGGTTTTGATGAGGCGCCTTGTGTATGTACGTGCACTGCTGACTCTTAGTCGCATCTAACGAAAGTATACACATTACAGGTACTAACGTGCGGCCGGGTGAGGACAGTGAGATTTGGCGCACACGAATAGTTAAGCTGGGATTAGTTCATGGATACAGTGGCCATCGCCAAGGCCGGCAATAGACTGGCCATTGTGGCAGCGAGCCGAAAGGGTGACGTACATACGGAGGTATGTGGTCTCGCTCACTGTGAGACAGTAAGCCCCATTATTGTCGCCCTTTCGGCCGGCTGTAATTGAGTGCCGCAATCAAATAAAGGCCTCTCGAAGGCCTTTCTGCGTGTCAGAGGGAGCTCTATGATTCAGTAGAATAATTACACCGAAACACCAAGGAGGTCCTGCCTGCTTGAATGATTAAGAGCACATGCGATTTTGGCGCGCATTGAACGAACGGATGTGGAACTGAACTCAACCCTACGCTGATGATGACTCCAGGGTGACTCCATCCATTCATAATAAGGGATGATCCCTTATATATGATAACACATAATAGATTTCCGTAGGCTCGCTTGCTCCCTTTCGTCCAGTTTTTTGCACAAATATACGTCGGTCAGACAGCGAAAGATGGATGGAATGTGCATTTATTAGTCTCACCGGCCTTCAAGTAATTGCAGTCGAAATAAGTTTTGTCCATGATCAATTTCAGGGAACCCACGGGAAGTGTGTAGCCCGCTGAGTCGAAGCCGGCACAGTTGGGGTCCGAGGTGCATGCCGCACGAGCAAGCTTCGTGCTTGGGTAGCTTTGGCCCCCCCATGAGAAGCTTGTGGATGAAGCTATGGTTTCGTAGCCCCGTACGTCGAGGCACGCTGCACACAAAGCACGCAAAGCAGGTTTAACCTTTTAAGTTCACGAATATGTGCACGTTAGTAAGTAATAAAGGAGTAAAATATGTATGAAATAAAGGACCTTTTATATCTATCCCTACCCCGCACCGCTACCCCATGTATGTATGCCTGCACAGCCTTGGCCAGCATCATAGAATCCAGCCAAGCAAGCAACCGTCCGAACTGCTGTAAGAAGTTGCCGATAGGTGAGTATGTTAGTAAAAAACGTACGTGCATTACGACACATACCGATCCCCAGGTATATAATAACAATAACAATAATAATAATAATGATGATGATGATGTCAGGCAGGGACAACGGACAACGAATCTTCGTTGTCCGTTGTCCCTGCTTGTCGTTGTCCGTTGTCCCTACGTTGTAATGCTACTTTTTACCGATCAATGGGTAGATGGTAATTCTGATCTACCGGATCTGACTTCATTCATCACGCACGCGCGTCTTAGCTTCACGCTTCACTTTTGCGTGCTCAACATACCGTGCACTCACCCATATCTATGTAAGTCTGCCGACTTCCCTGGGCCACATCAGGCGCTAATGCGATGATGAGTGCGAGGACGGTCAGCACCGCCGACTGAGCTGCTGACGACCGCGGCAGCAGCGGACTCAAAGCCCGGACGTGCGGCATCGTACAGCGGCCGTGCTGAAGTGGGCGCAAGAGTGGTGGATAGAAAACCTTCCAACGAAGTACGTGACCAGCAGGAGGAGACGAGCGAGCACTGGTGGCTGGAGGATGAACAGTGCGTGTGTGCGTGCCGAAGCAAGGTGTGCGATAGATCGATGCATGGGCAGCAGCAAGGGGCAGCTGTAGCAGGGGCCGTGCGCGTCATGCATTCCAGATTGCTTGAGAATCCGCGCATTTTGCCGCGCATGCATGCAGGACATCCATCACAACATTGCCTTTTGTCACTATATACCTTTTCAGTCATCCCCCTCGAGACTCGCTAGCAGGATTAGATACATAGGCCATATGCTATAAGATCTTTTCCATCTGATCATAAAACAAATTAGAAATCAAAATATAAATTTATGTAAATGTGGACTACCGATTCTTCTGCGCCGAAGGTGGCCACCGTGCGTGCGTGGATGCGTTCGGCATTACTCAGCAGTATTTGATCGATTCGAGTACTACTAAAATGCGGGCTCCATGTTACATTCACAACTATGATACATAAATAAAGATACATATCGTGCATTAAATGTTTATCAACAAACCCTAAGCTATTAACTGCAGCGAGTCAGCAACTTTCCAAATCGACAGACGAGGGGCGGGCCGCTTGCGTAGGCTTGCATAAACCAAAAGAGAATATGTCGCGAAGTTCCTTCCAATTTCATAACCTTCCTTATCATGACAAGAGTTGGTGTCGGCTTCCTCCAAGCCAGGAAAAGGGTGGGCCCGCCCTCATATCTGTACCGTGCGTTGTATATATGCATGGCTGGTCGGCGAAATAAGCAGGTGAAGGGCGAGTAGGGTGCAAGTAGGGATCTTAGATTGCACCAAATCCGTAGCCTTGCTCTGATCTGTTATGCTTTAATAAATCGTATCCAGTCGTATCCAATTCTGACGACTATGACGACGACTTGCGACGCCTTGGCCCTGCTGGCATATGCAAAGCCAAGCCCGATGGTGCTGAAACGGGATACCTATATATACCTCGATCGCCCTCCGCCGATTTATTTGCAGCTGCTGCTACGGTTTAACCAACGCACCAAAATAAATGTATCTGCATACGGCGACCTCTTACAAAGATTTCTTATTGGCGGTCGAATTCAAACTTAAAGAGCGAGCTTTCATGGAGAGCAGCAGGTTTCTGCTGCAGGCAACGAGCGAGCGTCGGTTGGCGATCCGCGCGCGCGCCAGAACGGAATGCTGTTGCAATCAAATTTAGAAGAATATATAGTACCGATCACTACTGTCAAACATTTGGCCTAAAACCTCGAAGTTCTGTCAACATTCATGCATGCAGGCTATTATTTTGTTAAGATTTGTTTTGTAGTCTGGACGAAGTTGCGAGGTGGAGGATAAATCTGAGGAAAGTACTTTTCCTAAAGCCTCTATTAACTCGTATTGACTTTATTTGGCCAATAACCATACATTTGTGAACTCAATTCCATCAATCAACCCCATGCACTGATGATCGAGTTTTGGACGACACTGAGGAGGGAGGACGGCTCAGGGTGCGTGATATATATATATATATATGTGTGTGTGTGTGTGTGTATATATCACCAAACCCACTGTACGACGCAGTCTGCCCGCCCAGGTTGCAGCACGCACCACCACCCACACGCATCCACCCCCAATACATCCTGGCCCCTACACAGCTTAGCTGGTTAGTCTTTTCTTGCTGTGGCTGGCTTTTCTTGTCGCTAGGTTTGTATATATGTCGCGCTTACTTTCTTGGTTATCCATCCGGCAGCCCACCCTCGCTCCATCACCTTGGTGTGTGGTGTATGTGTGTGTATGTGCATGTGTGTGTGTGTGTGCATTTTTTTTACTTGCTTCGATGTCGCAGACGACAGCAGGTATGACGCATGGATTATTAACACTGGGGGTTTTGATGAGGCGCCTTGTGTATGTACGTGCACTGCTGACTCTTAGTCGCATCTAACGAAAGTATACACATTACAGGTACTAACGTGCGGCCGGGTGAGGACAGTGAGATTTGGCGCACACGAATAGTTAAGCTGGGATTAGTTCATGGATACAGTGGCCATCGCCAAGGCCGGCAATAGACTGGCCATTGTGGCAGCGAGCCGAAAGGGTGACGTACATACGGAGGTATGTGGTCTCGCTCACTGTGAGACAGTAAGCCCCATTATTGTCGCCCTTTCGGCCGGCTGTAATTGAGTGCCGCAATCAAATAAAGGCCTCTCGAAGGCCTTTCTGCGTGTCAGAGGGAGCTCTATGATTCAGTAGAATAATTACACCGAAACACCAAGGAGGTCCTGCCTGCTTGAATGATTAAGAGCACATGCGATTTTGGCGCGCATTGAACGAACGGATGTGGAACTGAACTCAACCCTACGCTGATGATGACTCCAGGGTGACTCCATCCATTCATAATAAGGGATGATCCCTTATATATGATAACACATAATAGATTTCCGTAGGCTCGCTTGCTCCCTTTCGTCCAGTTTTTTGCACAAATATACGTCGGTCAGACAGCGAAAGATGGATGGAATGTGCATTTATTAGTCTCACCGGCCTTCAAGTAATTGCAGTCGAAATAAGTTTTGTCCATGATCAATTTCAGGGAACCCACGGGAAGTGTGTAGCCCGCTGAGTCGAAGCCGGCACAGTTGGGGTCCGAGGTGCATGCCGCACGAGCAAGCTTCGTGCTTGGGTAGCTTTGGCCCCCCCATGAGAAGCTTGTGGATGAAGCTATGGTTTCGTAGCCCCGTACGTCGAGGCACGCTGCACACAAAGCACGCAAAGCAGGTTTAACCTTTTAAGTTCACGAATATGTGCACGTTAGTAAGTAATAAAGGAGTAAAATATGTATGAAATAAAGGACCTTTTATATCTATCCCTACCCCGCACCGCTACCCCATGTATGTATGCCTGCACAGCCTTGGCCAGCATCATAGAATCCAGCCAAGCAAGCAACCGTCCGAACTGCTGTAAGAAGTTGCCGATAGGTGAGTATGTTAGTAAAAAACGTACGTGCATTACGACACATACCGATCCCCAGGTATATAATAACAATAACAATAATAATAATAATGATGATGATGATGTCAGGCAGGGACAACGGACAACGAATCTTCGTTGTCCGTTGTCCCTGCTTGTCGTTGTCCGTTGTCCCTACGTTGTAATGCTACTTTTTACCGATCAATGGGTAGATGGTAATTCTGATCTACCGGATCTGACTTCATTCATCACGCACGCGCGTCTTAGCTTCACGCTTCACTTTTGCGTGCTCAACATACCGTGCACTCACCCATATCTATGTAAGTCTGCCGACTTCCCTGGGCCACATCAGGCGCTAATGCGATGATGAGTGCGAGGACGGTCAGCACCGCCGACTGAGCTGCTGACGACCGCGGCAGCAGCGGACTCAAAGCCCGGACGTGCGGCATCGTACAGCGGCCGTGCTGAAGTGGGCGCAAGAGTGGTGGATAGAAAACCTTCCAACGAAGTACGTGACCAGCAGGAGGAGACGAGCGAGCACTGGTGGCTGGAGGATGAACAGTGCGTGTGTGCGTGCCGAAGCAAGGTGTGCGATAGATCGATGCATGGGCAGCAGCAAGGGGCAGCTGTAGCAGGGGCCGTGCGCGTCATGCATTCCAGATTGCTTGAGAATCCGCGCATTTTGCCGCGCATGCATGCAGGACATCCATCACAACATTGCCTTTTGTCACTATATACCTTTTCAGTCATCCCCCTCGAGACTCGCTAGCAGGATTAGATACATAGGCCATATGCTATAAGATCTTTTCCATCTGATCATAAAACAAATTAGAAATCAAAATATAAATTTATGTAAATGTGGACTACCGATTCTTCTGCGCCGAAGGTGGCCACCGTGCGTGCGTGGATGCGTTCGGCATTACTCAGCAGTATTTGATCGATTCGAGTACTACTAAAATGCGGGCTCCATGTTACATTCACAACTATGATACATAAATAAAGATACATATCGTGCATTAAATGTTTATCAACAAACCCTAAGCTATTAACTGCAGCGAGTCAGCAACTTTCCAAATCGACAGACGAGGGGCGGGCCGCTTGCGTAGGCTTGCATAAACCAAAAGAGAATATGTCGCGAAGTTCCTTCCAATTTCATAACCTTCCTTATCATGACAAGAGTTGGTGTCGGCTTCCTCCAAGCCAGGAAAAGGGTGGGCCCGCCCTCATATCTGTACCGTGCGTTGTATATATGCATGGCTGGTCGGCGAAATAAGCAGGTGAAGGGCGAGTAGGGTGCAAGTAGGGATCTTAGATTGCACCAAATCCGTAGCCTTGCTCTGATCTGTTATGCTTTAATAAATCGTATCCAGTCGTATCCAATTCTGACGACTATGACGACGACTTGCGACGCCTTGGCCCTGCTGGCATATGCAAAGCCAAGCCCGATGGTGCTGAAACGGGATACCTATATATACCTCGATCGCCCTCCGCCGATTTATTTGCAGCTGCTGCTACGGTTTAACCAACGCACCAAAATAAATGTATCTGCATACGGCGACCTCTTACAAAGATTTCTTATTGGCGGTCGAATTCAAACTTAAAGAGCGAGCTTTCATGGAGAGCAGCAGGTTTCTGCTGCAGGCAACGAGCGAGCGTCGGTTGGCGATCCGCGCGCGCGCCAGAACGGAATGCTGTTGCAATCAAATTTAGAAGAATATATAGTACCGATCACTACTGTCAAACATTTGGCCTAAAACCTCGAAGTTCTGTCAACATTCATGCATGCAGGCTATTATTTTGTTAAGATTTGTTTTGTAGTCTGGACGAAGTTGCGAGGTGGAGGATAAATCTGAGGAAAGTACTTTTCCTAAAGCCTCTATTAACTCGTATTGACTTTATTTGGCCAATAACCATACATTTGTGAACTCAATTCCATCAATCAACCCCATGCACTGATGATCGAGTTTTGGACGACACTGAGGAGGGAGGACGGCTCAGGGTGCGTGATATATATATATATATGTGTGTGTGTGTGTGTGTATATATCACCAAGGTGGCCACCGTGCGTGCGTGGATGCGTTCGGCATTACTCAGCAGTATTTGATCGATTCGAGTACTACTAAAATGCGGGCTCCATGTTACATTCACAACTATGATACATAAATAAAGATACATATCGTGCATTAAATGTTTATCAACAAACCCTAAGCTATTAACTGCAGCGAGTCAGCAACTTTCCAAATCGACAGACGAGGGGCGGGCCGCTTGCGTAGGCTTGCATAAACCAAAAGAGAATATGTCGCGAAGTTCCTTCCAATTTCATAACCTTCCTTATCATGACAAGAGTTGGTGTCGGCTTCCTCCAAGCCAGGAAAAGGGTGGGCCCGCCCTCATATCTGTACCGTGCGTTGTATATATGCATGGCTGGTCGGCGAAATAAGCAGGTGAAGGGCGAGTAGGGTGCAAGTAGGGATCTTAGATTGCACCAAATCCGTAGCCTTGCTCTGATCTGTTATGCTTTAATAAATCGTATCCAGTCGTATCCAATTCTGACGACTATGACGACGACTTGCGACGCCTTGGCCCTGCTGGCATATGCAAAGCCAAGCCCGATGGTGCTGAAACGGGATACCTATATATACCTCGATCGCCCTCCGCCGATTTATTTGCAGCTGCTGCTACGGTTTAACCAACGCACCAAAATAAATGTATCTGCATACGGCGACCTCTTACAAAGATTTCTTATTGGCGGTCGAATTCAAACTTAAAGAGCGAGCTTTCATGGAGAGCAGCAGGTTTCTGCTGCAGGCAACGAGCGAGCGTCGGTTGGCGATCCGCGCGCGCGCCAGAACGGAATGCTGTTGCAATCAAATTTAGAAGAATATATAGTACCGATCACTACTGTCAAACATTTGGCCTAAAACCTCGAAGTTCTGTCAACATTCATGCATGCAGGCTATTATTTTGTTAAGATTTGTTTTGTAGTCTGGACGAAGTTGCGAGGTGGAGGATAAATCTGAGGAAAGTACTTTTCCTAAAGCCTCTATTAACTCGTATTGACTTTATTTGGCCAATAACCATACATTTGTGAACTCAATTCCATCAATCAACCCCATGCACTGATGATCGAGTTTTGGACGACACTGAGGAGGGAGGACGGCTCAGGGTGCGTGATATATATATATATATATGTGTGTGTGTGTGTGTGTATATATCACCAAACCCACTGTACGACGCAGTCTGCCCGCCCAGGTTGCAGCACGCACCACCACCCACACGCATCCACCCCCAATACATCCTGGCCCCTACACAGCTTAGCTGGTTAGTCTTTTCTTGCTGTGGCTGGCTTTTCTTGTCGCTAGGTTTGTATATATGTCGCGCTTACTTTCTTGGTTATCCATCCGGCAGCCCACCCTCGCTCCATCACCTTGGTGTGTGGTGTATGTGTGTGTATGTGCATGTGTGTGTGTGTGTGCATTTTTTTTACTTGCTTCGATGTCGCAGACGACAGCAGGTATGACGCATGGATTATTAACACTGGGGGTTTTGATGAGGCGCCTTGTGTATGTACGTGCACTGCTGACTCTTAGTCGCATCTAACGAAAGTATACACATTACAGGTACTAACGTGCGGCCGGGTGAGGACAGTGAGATTTGGCGCACACGAATAGTTAAGCTGGGATTAGTTCATGGATACAGTGGCCATCGCCAAGGCCGGCAATAGACTGGCCATTGTGGCAGCGAGCCGAAAGGGTGACGTACATACGGAGGTATGTGGTCTCGCTCACTGTGAGACAGTAAGCCCCATTATTGTCGCCCTTTCGGCCGGCTGTAATTGAGTGCCGCAATCAAATAAAGGCCTCTCGAAGGCCTTTCTGCGTGTCAGAGGGAGCTCTATGATTCAGTAGAATAATTACACCGAAACACCAAGGAGGTCCTGCCTGCTTGAATGATTAAGAGCACATGCGATTTTGGCGCGCATTGAACGAACGGATGTGGAACTGAACTCAACCCTACGCTGATGATGACTCCAGGGTGACTCCATCCATTCATAATAAGGGATGATCCCTTATATATGATAACACATAATAGATTTCCGTAGGCTCGCTTGCTCCCTTTCGTCCAGTTTTTTGCACAAATATAAAAATATATATTTATGCAAATACAAAGATAGCTTTAATAAAATATTTGGGCAAGAGGTTCTTTTCGGTGCGCAAATAAAGTTGTCAATGTTTATTTATATGAATGGAAAGTAAGCCCTATCTAATTCGCTTTATTTTTCCTTTTTGCTTTGAATGAAGCTCCCTTCTTGTTGTTCGAAATTTACTTCTCAGGACATTACGTAAATCCACCCCCATATATATATATATATATATATATATATATATATATATATATATGTGTGTGTGTGTGGGGGGGGGGGGGGGGGATATGGGGGATTTGCTTCACCCGTGGGTGGCCACTACCTGGCCGGCAGTCCTCCCCAGGACTGTATTTCGGGGCACCCTCATCATCCATTCACCCGCATCCGCTGACTTCTCCGAAACCAGTGATTCTCCCCGCACGGGTTCCCGGGCTCCTACCACGCCCGTTGGTGGGGCTTCCACCCATGGGGCTTCCACCCATGGGAATCTGCCGGATCAACGGTGGCGTCAACTCCACTCCTGGTCAGCTCGCAGGTCACTTTAATCGGGGTCTGTCACCGTCCAATATATCGATGTTCTCCCAGGCCATAACTCTTAACCCTAGATCCTTACACGCCCAGTAATTCAGCTTGATAGGTATCAACGTATTTATTTAATATATATTGATCCGCACAAAGCATTCATCAGCAAATAAAGGTCGATAGGGCCGGGGGTCGACACCATTTCCCCTCAACCTCCTCCCAGATGGATGCATGGCATCTTCGAATACAAGTGTATGTACGGCTTGATTGTGATGGCGCCTGTCAGCCGCGGCCAACTCCGATGCCGTCGGTCAGACAGCGAAAGATGGATGGAATGTGCATTTATTAGTCTCACCGGCCTTCAAGTAATTGCAGTCGAAATAAGTTTTGTCCATGATCAATTTCAGGGAACCCACGGGAAGTGTGTAGCCCGCTGAGTCGAAGCCGGCACAGTTGGGGTCCGAGGTGCATGCCGCACGAGCAAGCTTCGTGCTTGGGTAGCTTTGGCCCCCCCATGAGAAGCTTGTGGATGAAGCTATGGTTTCGTAGCCCCGTACGTCGAGGCACGCTGCACACAAAGCACGCAAAGCAGGTTTAACCTTTTAAGTTCACGAATATGTGCACGTTAGTAAGTAATAAAGGAGTAAAATATGTATGAAATAAAGGACCTTTTATATCTATCCCTACCCCGCACCGCTACCCCATGTATGTATGCCTGCACAGCCTTGGCCAGCATCATAGAATCCAGCCAAGCAAGCAACCGTCCGAACTGCTGTAAGAAGTTGCCGATAGGTGAGTATGTTAGTAAAAAACGTACGTGCATTACGACACATACCGATCCCCAGGTATATAATAACAATAACAATAATAATAATAATGATGATGATGATGTCAGGCAGGGACAACGGACAACGAATCTTCGTTGTCCGTTGTCCCTGCTTGTCGTTGTCCGTTGTCCCTACGTTGTAATGCTACTTTTTACCGATCAATGGGTAGATGGTAATTCTGATCTACCGGATCTGACTTCATTCATCACGCACGCGCGTCTTAGCTTCACGCTTCACTTTTGCGTGCTCAACATACCGTGCACTCACCCATATCTATGTAAGTCTGCCGACTTCCCTGGGCCACATCAGGCGCTAATGCGATGATGAGTGCGAGGACGGTCAGCACCGCCGACTGAGCTGCTGACGACCGCGGCAGCAGCGGACTCAAAGCCCGGACGTGCGGCATCGTACAGCGGCCGTGCTGAAGTGGGCGCAAGAGTGGTGGATAGAAAACCTTCCAACGAAGTACGTGACCAGCAGGAGGAGACGAGCGAGCACTGGTGGCTGGAGGATGAACAGTGCGTGTGTGCGTGCCGAAGCAAGGTGTGCGATAGATCGATGCATGGGCAGCAGCAAGGGGCAGCTGTAGCAGGGGCCGTGCGCGTCATGCATTCCAGATTGCTTGAGAATCCGCGCATTTTGCCGCGCATGCATGCAGGACATCCATCACAACATTGCCTTTTGTCACTATATACCTTTTCAGTCATCCCCCTCGAGACTCGCTAGCAGGATTAGATACATAGGCCATATGCTATAAGATCTTTTCCATCTGATCATAAAACAAATTAGAAATCAAAATATAAATTTATGTAAATGTGGACTACCGATTCTTCTGCGCCGAAGGTGGCCACCGTGCGTGCGTGGATGCGTTCGGCATTACTCAGCAGTATTTGATCGATTCGAGTACTACTAAAATGCGGGCTCCATGTTACATTCACAACTATGATACATAAATAAAGATACATATCGTGCATTAAATGTTTATCAACAAACCCTAAGCTATTAACTGCAGCGAGTCAGCAACTTTCCAAATCGACAGACGAGGGGCGGGCCGCTTGCGTAGGCTTGCATAAACCAAAAGAGAATATGTCGCGAAGTTCCTTCCAATTTCATAACCTTCCTTATCATGACAAGAGTTGGTGTCGGCTTCCTCCAAGCCAGGAAAAGGGTGGGCCCGCCCTCATATCTGTACCGTGCGTTGTATATATGCATGGCTGGTCGGCGAAATAAGCAGGTGAAGGGCGAGTAGGGTGCAAGTAGGGATCTTAGATTGCACCAAATCCGTAGCCTTGCTCTGATCTGTTATGCTTTAATAAATCGTATCCAGTCGTATCCAATTCTGACGACTATGACGACGACTTGCGACGCCTTGGCCCTGCTGGCATATGCAAAGCCAAGCCCGATGGTGCTGAAACGGGATACCTATATATACCTCGATCGCCCTCCGCCGATTTATTTGCAGCTGCTGCTACGGTTTAATAACCAACGCACCAAAATAAATGTATCTGCATACGGCGACCTCTTACAAAGATTTCTTATTGGCGGTCGAATTCAAACTTAAAGAGCGAGCTTTCATGGAGAGCAGCAGGTTTCTGCTGCAGGCAACGAGCGAGCGTCGGTTGGCGATCCGCGCGCGCGCCAGAACGGAATGCTGTTGCAATCAAATTTAGAAGAATATATAGTACCGATCACTACTGTCAAACATTTGGCCTAAAACCTCGAAGTTCTGTCAACATTCATGCAGGCAGGCTATTATTTTGTTAAGATTTGTTTTGTAGTCTGGACGAAGTTGCGAGGTGGAGGATAAATCTGAGGAAAGTACTTTTCCTAAAGCCTCTATTAACTCGTATTGACTTTATTTGGCCAATAACCATACATTTGTGAACTCAATTCCATCAATCAACCCCATGCACTGATGATCGAGTTTTGGACGACACTGAGGAGGGAGGACGGCTCAGGGTGCGTGATATATATATATATATATATATATGTGTGTGTGTGTGTGTGTGTATATATCACCAAACCCACTGTACGACGCAGTCTGCCCGCCCAGGTTGCAGCACGCACCACCACCCACACGCATCCACCCCCAATACATCCTGGCCCCTACACAGCTTAGCTGGTTAGTCTTTTCTTGCTGTGGCTGGCTTTTCTTGTCGCTAGGTTTGTATATATGTCGCGCTTACTTTCTTGGTTATCCATCCGGCAGCCCACCCTCGCTCCATCACCTTGGTGTGTGGTGTATGTGTGTGTATGTGCATGTGTGTGTGTGTGTGCATTTTTTTTACTTGCTTCGATGTCGCAGACGACAGCAGGTATGACGCATGGATTATTAACACTGGGGGTTTTGATGAGGCGCCTTGTGTATGTACGTGCACTGCTGACTCTTAGTCGCATCTAACGAAAGTATACACATTACAGGTACTAACGTGCGGCCGGGTGAGGACAGTGAGATTTGGCGCACACGAATAGTTAAGCTGGGATTAGTTCATGGATACAGTGGCCATCGCCAAGGCCGGCAATAGACTGGCCATTGTGGCAGCGAGCCGAAAGGGTGACGTACATACGGAGGTATGTGGTCTCGCTCACTGTGAGACAGTAAGCCCCATTATTGTCGCCCTTTCGGCCGGCTGTAATTGAGTGCCGCAATCAAATAAAGGCCTCTCGAAGGCCTTTCTGCGTGTCAGAGGGAGCTCTATGATTCAGTAGAATAATTACACCGAAACACCAAGGAGGTCCTGCCTGCTTGAATGATTAAGAGCACATGCGATTTTGGCGCGCATTGAACGAACGGATGTGGAACTGAACTCAACCCTACGCTGATGATGACTCCAGGGTGACTCCATCCATTCATAATAAGGGATGATCCCTTATATATGATAACACATAATAGATTTCCGTAGGCTCGCTTGCTCCCTTTCGTCCAGTTTTTTGCACAAATATAAAAATATATATTTATGCAAATACAAAGATAGCTTTAATAAAATATTTGGGCAAGAGGTTCTTTTCGGTGCGCAAATAAAGTTGTCAATGTTTATTTATATGAATGGAAAGTAAGCCCTATCTAATTCGCTTTATTTTTCCTTTTTGCTTTGAATGAAGCTCCCTTCTTGTTGTTCGAAATTTACTTCTCAGGACATTACGTAAATCCACCCCCATATATATATATATATATATATATGTGTGTGTGTGTGTGGGGGGGGGGGGGGGGGGGATATGGGGGATTTGCTTCACCCGTGGGTGGCCACTACCTGGCCGGCAGTCCTCCCCAGGACTGTATTTCGGGGCACCCTCATCATCCATTCACCCGCATCCGCTGACTTCTCCGAAACCAGTGATTCTCCCCGCACGGGTTCCCGGGCTCCTACCACGCCCGTTGGTGGGGCTTCCACCCATGGGGCTTCCACCCATGGGAATCTGCCGGATCAACGGTGGCGTCAACTCCACTCCTGGTCAGCTCGCAGGTCACTTTAATCGGGGTCTGTCACCGTCCAATATATCGATGTTCTCCCAGGCCATAACTCTTAACCCTAGATCCTTACACGCCCAGTAATTCAGCTTGATAGGTATCAACGTATTTATTTAATATATATTGATCCGCACAAAGCATTCATCAGCAAATAAAGGTCGATAGGGCCGGGGGTCGACACCATTTCCCCTCAACCTCCTCCCAGATGGATGCATGGCATCTTCGAATACAAGTGTATGTACGGCTTGATTGTGATGGCGCCTGTCAGCCGCGGCCAACTCCGATGCCGTCGGTCAGACAGCGAAAGATGGATGGAATGTGCATTTATTAGTCTCACCGGCCTTCAAGTAATTGCAGTCGAAATAAGTTTTGTCCATGATCAATTTCAGGGAACCCACGGGAAGTGTGTAGCCCGCTGAGTCGAAGCCGGCACAGTTGGGGTCCGAGGTGCATGCCGCACGAGCAAGCTTCGTGCTTGGGTAGCTTTGGCCCCCCCATGAGAAGCTTGTGGATGAAGCTATGGTTTCGTAGCCCCGTACGTCGAGGCACGCTGCACACAAAGCACGCAAAGCAGGTTTAACCTTTTAAGTTCACGAATATGTGCACGTTAGTAAGTAATAAAGGAGTAAAATATGTATGAAATAAAGGACCTTTTATATCTATCCCTACCCCGCACCGCTACCCCATGTATGTATGCCTGCACAGCCTTGGCCAGCATCATAGAATCCAGCCAAGCAAGCAACCGTCCGAACTGCTGTAAGAAGTTGCCGATAGGTGAGTATGTTAGTAAAAAACGTACGTGCATTACGACACATACCGATCCCCAGGTATATAATAACAATAACAATAATAATAATAATGATGATGATGATGTCAGGCAGGGACAACGGACAACGAATCTTCGTTGTCCGTTGTCCCTGCTTGTCGTTGTCCGTTGTCCCTACGTTGTAATGCTACTTTTTACCGATCAATGGGTAGATGGTAATTCTGATCTACCGGATCTGACTTCATTCATCACGCACGCGCGTCTTAGCTTCACGCTTCACTTTTGCGTGCTCAACATACCGTGCACTCACCCATATCTATGTAAGTCTGCCGACTTCCCTGGGCCACATCAGGCGCTAATGCGATGATGAGTGCGAGGACGGTCAGCACCGCCGACTGAGCTGCTGACGACCGCGGCAGCAGCGGACTCAAAGCCCGGACGTGCGGCATCGTACAGCGGCCGTGCTGAAGTGGGCGCAAGAGTGGTGGATAGAAAACCTTCCAACGAAGTACGTGACCAGCAGGAGGAGACGAGCGAGCACTGGTGGCTGGAGGATGAACAGTGCGTGTGTGCGTGCCGAAGCAAGGTGTGCGATAGATCGATGCATGGGCAGCAGCAAGGGGCAGCTGTAGCAGGGGCCGTGCGCGTCATGCATTCCAGATTGCTTGAGAATCCGCGCATTTTGCCGCGCATGCATGCAGGACATCCATCACAACATTGCCTTTTGTCACTATATACCTTTTCAGTCATCCCCCTCGAGACTCGCTAGCAGGATTAGATACATAGGCCATATGCTATAAGATCTTTTCCATCTGATCATAAAACAAATTAGAAATCAAAATATAAATTTATGTAAATGTGGACTACCGATTCTTCTGCGCCGAAGGTGGCCACCGTGCGTGCGTGGATGCGTTCGGCATTACTCAGCAGTATTTGATCGATTCGAGTACTACTAAAATGCGGGCTCCATGTTACATTCACAACTATGATACATAAATAAAGATACATATCGTGCATTAAATGTTTATCAACAAACCCTAAGCTATTAACTGCAGCGAGTCAGCAACTTTCCAAATCGACAGACGAGGGGCGGGCCGCTTGCGTAGGCTTGCATAAACCAAAAGAGAATATGTCGCGAAGTTCCTTCCAATTTCATAACCTTCCTTATCATGACAAGAGTTGGTGTCGGCTTCCTCCAAGCCAGGAAAAGGGTGGGCCCGCCCTCATATCTGTACCGTGCGTTGTATATATGCATGGCTGGTCGGCGAAATAAGCAGGTGAAGGGCGAGTAGGGTGCAAGTAGGGATCTTAGATTGCACCAAATCCGTAGCCTTGCTCTGATCTGTTATGCTTTAATAAATCGTATCCAGTCGTATCCAATTCTGACGACTATGACGACGACTTGCGACGCCTTGGCCCTGCTGGCATATGCAAAGCCAAGCCCGATGGTGCTGAAACGGGATACCTATATATACCTCGATCGCCCTCCGCCGATTTATTTGCAGCTGCTGCTACGGTTTAACCAACGCACCAAAATAAATGTATCTGCATACGGCGACCTCTTACAAAGATTTCTTATTGGCGGTCGAATTCAAACTTAAAGAGCGAGCTTTCATGGAGAGCAGCAGGTTTCTGCTGCAGGCAACGAGCGAGCGTCGGTTGGCGATCCGCGCGCGCGCCAGAACGGAATGCTGTTGCAATCAAATTTAGAAGAATATATAGTACCGATCACTACTGTCAAACATTTGGCCTAAAACCTCGAAGTTCTGTCAACATTCATGCAGGCAGGCTATTATTTTGTTAAGATTTGTTTTGTAGTCTGGACGAAGTTGCGAGGTGGAGGATAAATCTGAGGAAAGTACTTTTCCTAAAGCCTCTATTAACTCGTATTGACTTTATTTGGCCAATAACCATACATTTGTGAACTCAATTCCATCAATCAACCCCATGCACTGATGATCGAGTTTTGGACGACACTGAGGAGGGAGGACGGCTCAGGGTGCGTGATATATATATATATATATATGTGTGTGTGTGTGTGTGTATATATCACCAAACCCACTGTACGACGCAGTCTGCCCGCCCAGGTTGCAGCACGCACCACCACCCACACGCATCCACCCCCAATACATCCTGGCCCCTACACAGCTTAACTGCACCCGCCGACCATAATTGCATGATTATGACGGCATCCGCGTCCCTAACACATCTATCACCTACCGCTTCCACTTCACAACCCGGCCCGCTCCCATCACAATCAGATATGCCATCCACGAGCTCGGCTAATATTAGGCTTTATTTGGTTGGGCTGGCTGTGCAAGCCACGAGAGGACTCAATCCTGAGCAATGACACCGCAGCTTCATCTGACACCATACGTACCCGCCCAACCTATACAATTCATCGCATCGCCCTACTGTGTATGGATTTAGTAGTCATACATGTACGGCACACACAAGCACATACAATATAAGGTGCAGAAAGGCCTTCGAGAGGCCTTTATTTGATTGCGGCACTCAATTACAGCCGGCCGAAAGGGCGACAATAATGGGGCTTACTGTCTCACAGTGAGCGAGACCACATACCTCCGTATGTACGTCACCCTTTCGGCTCGCTGCCACAATGGCCAGTCTATTGCCGGCCTTGGCGATGGCCACTGTATCCATGAACTAATCCCAGCTTAACTATTCGTGTGCGCCAAATCTCACTGTCCTCACCCGGCCGCACGTTAGTACCTGTAATGTGTATACTTTCGTTAGATGCGACTAAGAGTCAGCAGTGCACGTACATACACAAGGCGCCTCATCAAAACCCCCAGTGTTAATAATCCATGCGTCATACCTGCTGTCGTCTGCGACATCGAAGCAAGTAAAAAAAATGCACACACACACACACATGCACATACACACACATACACCACACACCAAGGTGATGGAGCGAGGGTGGGCTGCCGGATGGATAACCAAGAAAGTAAGCGCGACATATATACAAACCTAGCGACAAGAAAAGCCAGCCACAGCAAGAAAAGACTAACCAGCCCCGAAACGACCAATTCACTGATTCACCATGCCGTGGAGAGGACCATCCACCGTAATGACATTTTCCCGAACCAGATTTGATGGGACCAAAGACATCATAACGTGCAGATGATATATAATAAAAATAAAATAATAAAATTTATTGCAGATGATATTACCAATATTACACTGGCATACTGCTAACATCATTTCGTGGTGCTAGCGTTATGAGTTCCGTTATGAGTGGGCTAGCAGAACACCCCCACACACACGTGCACACACACAGACACCCACGATAAATTAAAGAATACGCGATCCTAGATCGTACCGAGACGGTACTGTATGTGTCGCGTCCCTTGTTTGGCACTAGGGGACTGTGAGGCGGGCAGGTTTTCCAGGCTCATCACGTGCTGTGTGTGTGTTCCCAGCCAAAAACACTGGCCTTCGAGGCCCTCAGTGCATATCATCACGCACGGCCACTACTGCACCGCTGTGGCCAAACTACATGCAAGAATAATGCAGCCCTTCCGCTGGTCATCACCAGCAGTAATCAGCAATCAGCTGTGAAGTTCATCAGTATGTAGTGAACCACACTACCTTGCATGCATCCTTCTCTTCATTCACGTATCAAACTTATTTGCTACACACATGCACAGTTCCATTTTAGTCTGATCGTGTCTGTTATTAAAATATCCAATGTATCCTATATATTTAACACAACATAATCTATGAATTTTGTCGTGCCGGAAAGAATGCTAACCATTCACTAACTAACATGTGTTTTTCTGCCCCAAGAAACGTTTGCGCAGGTTCCGGGGGTCCACGGAACGTTTTAGGGTCTACCCAGCAGGTAGAGTTCCAGGTCCCACTCGGCCACCAGGAAGCCTGACCGCGGGATGATATACGGAGGAGGCAACTGGCAAGGCGGGGAGATGTGGGATGAAGGGGCCGGCAAGTAAGGTTGCCATCGGGAAAGGTATCAGGGTTGACGACGACATATGCATGCATGGTGACGGGGAAGGGGGAACGTGGGCTGGAAGTTGAATATCGAGGGGAGATTTGCCGGGTGGGGGTGATATAATATTATCGCTAGATATTTTGACCGACGCTCTCGCGGATACGGTGATCGCATGGATGTGTGGACTATCAACCGTCCCCTGGTTCGTATATCGCCCAGGCATCTGCTCGCGTACGAAAATCAGGCCATATAATAAGATAAGCAGCACCTTATTGCTGCCAGGGATTATGTTGGTCCAGGGCCAGAATGCCCTATGCTTACCAATATCCATCGGCGGACTCCAGGGAGGCTTCGCACCGTGCATCCATGTATGTAACCGCGGCCAAGGAGCCCGACCACTCGGAGCATATAATTGCCACCACAGCTTCAGATATATATAAACCTTTGTCTTGCGAGCCACCTCTATCTTCGGTAACTGCTGGGAGCATCATTTCCCGCTTCTTCCAGCAGGGCGGTTTCGAGTTGTCCTTTCCTGTTCAATGAATTATAAAGGAAATGCTTATTTCTTATCTGGAATATCAAATGATTATATTGGATGTCGTAGATTCATGTACAGCGGTGCCAATTATTATGTAAAACTAACCGATGTTCCGGAGCAACGGAAGTGACCTAGCTGCGTCGAGAGAGACGCATGTAGCCGAAATCTCCTGATGTATTATGAAAATTAATTGCATATGTCCAGCGAACGTAGATTGTAGTCCCTTACCCACCCGTTATGGCCGCCGGTTGATAAATCGTTGCCGAGGATTGATGTTTCCATAGCCTTATATAATGACATTTACATTATTTACTCTTTCGTTACTTATTACTTAATCTTATCATGGTACCTACGATAGCGTCCGTCGTTGGACACGACCAAATGCCGTCTACAGCTGATCATGCGCACCAATCGCTTAGATCCCTGACACACGCCGCCGCTTCATCTTCCAGCCCTCCATCCCGCGGAGAACTAGGCTGGGACTCCTGGGGCCAAAAGGAGTTCATGACAGCCAACCGCAACTGGCAGGTGCATCAAAACCCGTCCGGCAGTGCCGCCGCCATTTCCCCGCATCGACTATGAGTTATCATGAGCTGCACAACAAGCAACTCGCAAGCCACTTCTCCTTCTGCGTGAAACATTGAAATGTTCCGCATCCACTAGCGTGGCCACTGCACGCCGCAGCCGCAGCAGTTTGCTTTGTTCGTATGTTTGTTAGAGTTGGCCGAACATACATCCATGAACCTCCTCCTGGCCCCCTTCCTCCCTCCACCTGCCCCCTCCTGTCCCGCCTCCTTTTTTCCCTCCCATCCTGTGTGTTGGTTCGTGCGCGCGGTCGTCGAGCTAGCCCGGGTTGAGATGGTGGGTTGGCCGGGCCAGGGCGTGCTGTCTGGCAAGGAACACGGGAGGGCGGGAGAGACACGCGCGCACGAACCAACACACAGGATGGGAGGGAAAAAAGGAGGCGGGACAGGAGGGGGCAGGTGGAGGGAGGAAGGGGGACAGCGGATACTGCACCATCACGGCTTCTATTGCTTCGTTATTTCTGCGTTTATTCGCGGCCTTGACGGCGGCGACCTAGCTTACGGTTCTGTTTTCTCCGTGTCGGCTACCTGAGTGGACGAGGAGGGCAACCGTCAGCCGGCCCTCACTGTTAGTCCTTGTTTCGTCAACACCAGTGGCACCAGTGGCACCAGGTTTCGTATGTTCTCCTTCGCTCCTTCCTGGCCCCCTCCTTCCTGGCCCCCGCCCCCTGGCCCCCTCCCCCTGGCCCCCTCCTTCCTGGCCCCCTCCTCCTGGCCCCTCCTTCCTGGCACACCCTATCCGGACAAAGCGTGTGCTCCTTTGCGGCTCAAATCCAGGCAGTCACTGATTACCCTTCCACCGGCATCTCCCCCGTACGGCAGGCTGTCCTGAACTTCTTTGATTTGGTGGTGCGCGGTCGTACGAGCTTCTCCAGCCTGGGGCTGCGGGTATGTGGACCGGAGAAGCGGGAACCGGAGGAGAGGACGGCGCGACAGTCGGGGTACTTCTATTTTTAGATCGTAGAGCGACAGCTCGGGTTCGGGGAAGGGGAGGGAGAGGCTGTCCGAGCTGAGCAAGGACGGGTTAGCATGCTTCCTCTTCCTTTTTCAGCTCCCAACGCTGCACGAATCATTACTAATTGCAGATACACGTCAGTCGATCAGGATCTGTACTGCAGCTTCATAAGCCACATGTCGCCAGCTACCCCTGCTGTACATATTATGAAGATGTTCAGCGCTTCTTTGCTTCTATCCCGACAACAACACCAGGATTTGCCACCGTGTGTCCATGTTGTGACCTAATGTTGTGACCTTCCGTGCCGTACTCTGCCGTACCCTGCCGTTTCAGGAGCCTGAAGGTTTTGATCTTTGGCCGAAGTGCGCTGCACAACCGGCAGCGACTTCGAATCCAGAGTCAGATCCAAATCTGTCGTGCGTTCATCTTCTGGACAGACAACAGTGTACGGCAGAGGCGGCTGCGGTGGAATCATCATTTGGGAACATGGCGGCGGAGGTGCAGACGGTCTCCCCCCCTAGTGGGGGCGAGGGGCAGGAGGCGGTAGAGAGTCCCCTGAAGGCCAGGGAGAGGAGCGCTGATGGCAGCGGCAGCGGCGCTCCTGGTGGCGGTACCGGCGGGGGCGACAGGGGCCGATCTCCACCTGCTGCGGTTGGGCCCAAGGCCGGTCCTCGCAGCGGAAGGCCGGGCGGGGGGAAGCAGCGGCGCACTTACAAGGTGCATCCGGAGCCCAGGGGAGGGGTTGGTTGGTTGGTTGGCAGTTTGGGGGAATACAGTGATACCAGAACAAGATTGATGACCGGTCATAACGAACTTAACGAACTTGTTAATTGGCACTTTGCCGACCTGCTTTGGAGGTGGCAGAGTCCTGGTTTGCGCACAGCGGTGAAGTGCCCCCACAGGTATTCCCTACTAGCGTTTGATGCGTACAACATGGGCCTTATGCATGTGGCGTGAGTGTGTGACGTGGGTGTGTGGCCTAGGCGCGGGCGTGGGTGTGGTTGTGGTGGATCATGAACCCACGGCTTTTGAGATCTGCCACAAATGGTGACGGATGATAGGTGATAGATTGGCTCTATGGCGGGCTGGTGGGCTGATGTGTGTGTGTGTGTGTGTGTGTTCTGCGCCTTCGCTTTCCCCCCTCGTTTTCCACCGTACTCTCCCCCTCCTCCCTGGACCAAAGCAGGTGACTGTGAGCTTCTTCGGACCGGCATTTGCGGGTTGGGCATATCAACCCGGCCGCCGTACAATCCAGGGAGAACTGGAGGTAGGCGCTGCAGGTGGGCGTTTTCTGTTGAAAACCCGTACGTATAGCAGCTGTACGGCAAGTACTCGATTGGCCTAAGCGACAGCCAAGTCCCATCGCATTTGCCTCTTCTGGTCATCACTACATTGATATGTTGTGTTTGTTCAAGCCATTACCGTACGGAGTGCGGAATGAGTATGTGTGTGTGCGTGTGTGTATGTCTTATGTACTTTGCGTCTCATGACGCTTTTGTCGGTTGCTTTGCCTCCTTCCCTCCCTTCCTCCTTCCCAGACGGCCCTACAGCCACTCGTTGATCCTAAGGGGGACATGCGCGTGGTGGTTTCCTCCGCTGGGAGGACGGACGCGGGGGTTCATGCGTACGGCATGGTGAGTGACGGCGCGGACAGCGCTGTCCTGGGAGCAGGGGCCGGCGAACATGAGGCATGTGGGGTTCCAAGTATCATGACCACGTTGCCCGTACCACACCAACCGACATCGTAACCCTCCTGAATCGCACGCAATACACAGGTGGCAGTACGTCACGACCTGATCGTGGCGAAGCTTCCGTTGCACATCGACGCCCCCTCACCAAGGCTGGCCGCCTTCATCCACATCATCAGCGATTGTTCCCTTCTCAGTCCGTAACTTCTCTGCAGGCGTTCCAGGTCTTGTGTATTCTCCCCTCCTCTCCCCTCCCCTCCTCTCCCCTCCCCTCCTCTCCCCTCCCCTCCTCTCCCCTCCCCTCCCCCTCCCTCCCTTCCCCCCTTCACCTCCCCTCCTTCACCTCCCCTCCCTCCTCCCTCCCCTCCTGCTTCCCAAAATTACAGGCCTTCTCTTTTTACTCGTGGCGGCCGCTGTCGGACGACGTCATCAAGAGAGCGGTTGAGGGCTTGCATCCGGGCCAGCTGCGGGTCATGCAGGTGGAGGAGGTGCCCCGGCAGTTCCACGCAACATTCTCGGCAGCGTGGCGCCGGTGAGGGTGGTGCGCGGTGGGGGTTTCGCTTGACCGGGGCCTCATGGGGGGCGTTCGGGGGCCCCGCCAGGAGAGGGCCCTATGTGTGATTAAGGCGGAGGGGAGCTAAGGGGGCCTTATGCAGAGAAGCCCTTTTGTGGAGGGCAGCGACGGGGAACTTATGGGGCCTTATTTAATTTGCATCACCATCTGTCCCCATATTTGTTCATATGCGTATCTCTTCCGCATCCCGCCCTCAGGTACGTGTACCTGTTTCCTCTGCGAACCACCTCTCCTTCAAAAGGTACGGCGTGCCAAACCAGTGCCGCCTGCAAGACCCCCTTCGACGCCGCAGCCGCCAGCACCTCCTTCACCACCACCACCATCACCACCACCTCTCCAAACACCACCTCCACAACCACCGCCAACACGGCCACGGCCACCAACACGGCCATGATCACGGGCGGCACAGGCACAGCAAGCGGAGAGCCTTCTCCCTCTCGCCTTCCTGTTGCCATACCTCCGGAGTCGTACACTTCGGATCCGGATCCGGAATTGATGGGGCGGATGTTGGCCCGCCTGGAGGGCCGCTCGCTGGACTTCATCGCGTACGCCCGGGACATCCCCCAGGGTGGGTTTATTGGTGGGTGGGTGGGTGAGGGAGCTTTGACGGAACACCCGCCGAGCAGGTAAGGGGTGCGTGTGTGTGTGTGTGTGTGTGTGTGTGTGTGTGTGTGTGTGCGTGTGTGTGTGTTATATGGGGGACTGGGTCTTCAGCGCTGCGTCCCCCCGCTCTGCCCGCATCATGTTAAGTTCAAGAGGGCCGTAACTCTCTCGAGGTAAGGCCGGGGATGCGAAGCTGCGCCTCCTGTTAAAGCTGTTTGTTCCTCTTCCTGCGCACTCAATACATGTCTTGTGATTCCTGTGATTCGGTCGTTCGTCATCAGCTATCCGCCATCAGCTCCAGCAGTTCATGTCTTGAACTGAGCGCCAGCCATGGTGCCCTCTTGTGGGACCCGACTGCCGCTCATCTTATGTACTCATCGGCTTCGACCGGCCACTGCTCAGGCAAGGACGGGATGTGCACGCTCCACGTGTGCCGCTGCCAAGTGGTGGAGCTACCGCCGCCCCCGTTCTCCCTCGCCTCCGGCACAGCCGCCACCGCTGCGCCCCTTGCTGAGCACGCCGTCCCGCAGCAGCAGGAGGCGGTGGTGGCCACAACGGCAGCAACGGAAAGGCTGCTTCCTCTTCCTGGGCAATCTGAAGAGGAACAGCTGCGTCGACATCAACATCAAAATGAGCCTGATCTGAACCAGCCTCAGCCTCGTCCCCCTATGTCGCTCCTTGCGCCAGCACCAGCGGCCACCCCAGCGGGACCTGGCCTCGGGAAGCACCTTTCACGAGTATTGGGTACTGAGGGGTTCGCCGCCGGAGCCACCAACCCCCGTTTGTTGTGTATTGAGCTGGTGGGGAATCGCTTTCTGCGCCGTATGGTGCGCGTGTTGGTGAGTACGGCCTTGAGGGAGGCCACCCCCGGCGCGGGACGCTGCGGGGGAAGGGAGGACGCGCTGCTGGACTGTCTGGCGGCGGGGCGTATGGCCACGGCGATGCCGGCGCCAGCTGTTGGATTGTGTTTCGCCGGGGCGGGGTACGCCGCCTGGTAGATTGAATCTGGCGGGTGATGGCCGTCGTACGTTGGGTCAAAACCCGAAATTGTAAAATAACTTAGCAGGAAAGCTGAGGTTAGAAATAGGGGGAGGGGGAGGGGCAACCTGTCCAGAGTACATGCATACATGCATGGGGCATGTGTTAGAGATCTGCCTAAGGTTGCCAACTTGTGATGATAGAAGGCTTGGCGTCGTCAATGCACTGCTCACCATTACTGACTGGATGGAGGATGGGGCTGCATGGCACAGGTAAAGGTGTTGACATACACGCAACACACTGTTAGCATGGTTCCGGTGTGCGTAGCTATCCACATGTATGGCTTGTCTGCCGTTGTTGTATCTCTGTTATATCCGCCTACAGCAAAGGCTCGATCGAAAGATGACCAGATCCTGGATGCTCTGAGATACTCCAGGATACTGCCGCCTTCGAGGCCCATTTTTCGGCCTTATGCCATGAATGATTTTGTGTGTGTGTGTGTGTGTGTAGACATCTTCCCCACTTCTGGCTCCGTGGGTTTGGTGAAGACCCTTTGGGGTGAGTTTGCATCATTGTTTGATGAGTGAGGATATATTCATTCCGATCTGGTCATCAGTCTGTGTTACAGTGTACTGGTAGGTAGGCAGCATAGGCGGTATTATTTGGTGACATCACATGGGGTATATGTATTATGTATATATTGGGGGAGAATGTTTTTGGATCATAATGCATTACTGACCATAAGATGGGTTTATTTGGTACTATTATGTGTGTGGGTGACAATGTTTGGAACAAAGAGGGAGTTTCGGTATTTTAAAGCGAACCGTATAAAGAGCCTCAACCACATCATCATCATCATCATCATCCAGCTAGCAAGAAAGCCCCGCTAGATAGATGCATCTCGGATAGGAATAAACATGGTGGAGCACACAGCACCCATCGTACATCCTTTGGCACAAGCTGGGCTAGCAAATAAAGATATGTATTTAATATATATATATATGTGTGTGTGTGTGTGTGTGTGTGTGTGTGTGTGTGTGTGTGTGTGTGTGTGTCTGAATGAATGAACGAGCCAAGTAGCTAGTACGCACCTCACCTATCACATACGGACCATATCTATCTCCATGCACGTACGAAAATGCACACAAGCCGCCGCCAGCAATATGTGTGTACATGCACAAATGCATGGTTTCAAGAATGATATATCGATGCATATCACATCACTGGGCAGGCAGCGCGTATGCACCACGCACACACTCACACCTGTGGTATCATGCCGCCCTTGCTTATTTAAAAGCACTTTAAAAGGGCTCGTTAGCGAATGTATGGCGTAACGACGACAGATCATCAATCAGGAATCTGATTTATTATTTAGCATGACTAAAAATACCGCCTATATTTCTACCTGCTGGGATGGACGTCTATCTTAGCATCATGCATTTCAAGCGTGCACACATGTACGTAATCCGTATGTATGTACGAACGAAGTAAATTCATTCGTGAATCTGCCAGCTCAGCGCACGGCAGTATTGTGTGACTGTGTTTTTAGGAACCCACGAAGGTTGCTTCGCTTGTAACGCACGTTCGCATACATACAACACAATATATACTGTATATACGTACACCTGTTATCATTAATGCATCCTTACATACTTGTCCACACACAGCACTTCATGCATCCTGCCTCAGCGCCGATGATGAGAGGGCCACAGGGACAGCGAAGTAGCTAGAGATATAGCCTAACCAGATAAGACGGGGTGCTAGGTTATCTAGCTAGTATGGCAATACACAGCGGATGGGCGTACATCGGACCACACACAGATGGATGTGCGTATGTGTAGTTGACTCACACACGGTCAGGTTCCGCCGGGACGGTGGCCAGGAAAGTGCTGTGGCCTATTACGCGATCCGCCCGGGTTGGACTGGTGGCCAGCAACATAGAATGAATGATGACGACGGGGAGCGAGCATGTACAGGCACGGACGTCACAACAATATATTATTATATAGGCATACACGCACAGGTATATATATATGTATATGCATTTCTATTTACATTTAGGTATATGTGTGGGATATGGGGGATTTGCTTCACCCGTGGGTGGCCACTACCTGGCCGGCAGTCCTCCCCAGGACTGTATTTCGGGGCACCCTCATCATCCATTCACCCGCATCCGCTGACTTCTCCGAAACCAGTGATTTTCCCCGCACTGGTTCAAAACCCACCATCGGCATCCATCCAGTGGAATCTGCCTGATCAACGTTGGCGTCAACTCCACTCCTGGATATACTGTTACATACATAATGAAAAATAAATACCCCTACATAATTTTTTAAACTTATAATACATAATTATAAAATTATGAAATACATAAAATATTACATTACATATACCTAGCTAGCTAGCTAGCGGGCTGTCACATACAAACATGCACGTGTGCATACATACATATTTATTTATCCATGATACCCACACGTACCGGAACGCCATCAGCGCCATAGAGACTATGCATATGTTGAATATGCCGTTTACCACTTGCGCCATACGGATCCCGAAGGTCGGATCCTCGTCATCATCAAGAAGGGGACTCAAAAACACGACTGCGTTTATGTACGTACGTATCCACCATACGTCCAGCATGCAGCAGCAGCAGGAGCAGCAGGAGTGGGCGGCAGGTGAGCCAGAGGGATAGGTGTATTTTCATTCATCATGTTGTAGCATAGCTCTATTTAAATCGCATGATTTAATAAAGCTACACAGCGGAAACATCGGAGTTAAACTCAGATAGAAAAGCGCGCGGAGGGGAGCCGGGCAGACAGGGGAGCCTACGAACCTGAACCTAGAACGGAACTCTGTCCTGAAAGCCTGTGCTTGGCGGGTCGTACCCGTCCTGAGACTTTATTGGCTTAATTAATAGATAATTAACATCAGGCTATTTAAGGGTCCCACCTACAACACATCATCATGATAGATGGCTGCGGGGTAAACGCTAAAATTAAGACGGGAACAAATAATGTCGTGGTTGATCACTTATCAGCTGGATTTGGTTATATTATTATTTTATTTATTATTATTATACATTATATATATTATTGTGCATGCGTAATCATTACGGGTTCCATCCCTCATAATGTAGTAATATAATAACCCTCCCCTGCGCTGTGGCTCGGTCGTCCGATCAGGCCCCCCCCCGGTGCGCGTCTTTGCAGGGTGAGTCGCCCACAGCAGCGCAGTGTGACACCCCTTGATGCCGTTCGTTTCAGGGTGCATGTAATGTAAATATTAAGTAGCCTAGCTGTCTAGAGAGCCTTGTTAAGACGATGAATAAATCGACGAGGTCAGTACCTAAATGTAAAAATCCGTGTTCCATCCCTTGCCTGCTTATCGCCATGCGATGCATTGGGGTGTCACACTGTGGGCCATGCATGTATACATTTATATATACATACACACCCCGGTGCTCGTCCTTGAAGGCGGCCGAGTCACCCACAGTTGTGTAACACTCAATAATAATAATAACAATATTGCATATATATACGTGTGTGATATTATTACGGCATGCACTTACAGATATAACTCAACGCAATCAACATGAGTAATCCCATGCAGTCGGACAGCAGAGCATGCCGCCGGACGTCCGCAACAACGACGCTGATGTGGACATGCGCATAGCCATCTTCGTCCACGTCATCATCATCATTATCGGCGGAAGCCACCGTCACACCTCCAATAAGGCCGCTGCCGCCATCACCAGCGGCCAGTACAGTGTCGCTCAAAACAACACGTGTGCGGATGGGAACCGCGGGCGGGCTTGGCACGGCCGCCAGCCCTTCTTCGTGGCGATGGTGATGAGCTAAGAGCGCCGTCGTTTCAAGCTGATGATCGCCCTGGTAGGTCTCCTCCCCGCCGTCCCTGGAGGCCTCTGATGCCGCCATCAGAGGGCTACTGATGGAACAGTTGGAGAGATTGCTGCTGCCGCCGACTAACGAGATGGTCGCCCGCTGCTGATGCTGCTGATGCTGGGGAGAACGTTCTCTCCTGCCGGTGTTGCCAATGCTGGTGCTGCTGCTCTGGTTGCGCTCGGCCCTTCGTCGTCTCCCTGCACATATTTAGATAGACATACGCCGTATGCAGCGGCGTACCGATCACTATGTAAGTACGAGCTAGCTATTTTGTAACAGATAGATAAGAGATCGAGCCATACATAAGTAGTGCACGCAGATCAATGTATTAAACCAGCACGCCCGCTGCCGTACATACCCACCAGACACCGCTAGCGAACTATCGATGAACGGATGCCGTACATATAATATTTAAGTCAACCACGCATTACCCGACTTACAAGATTCGACACAGGCGTTGAAGAGGGCACTGACCAAAATGAGCATGAGCGCACCCAAGGCGCCACCTGCAATGCCGCCGCCGGCCGTGTAGATGACCTGTATTCGCTGACTGGGCCGCTGCTCCAACTCCACACCGCGCCGCTGTGCAAGTACAATTATAATATTATACACACACACATATATATATATATGTATAATATTATATATATGACTATATGCACACACCGGATGGATGGATGGATGCGACATCCCGGCCCCAGCAGCACATCTCTAATCTATCAGCGGCAGCAACAGCGTAGTAGTTGAGTGCCAAACAGGCCTCTTGAGATGTTGACAGGCAGGGTGCTCCTTGCACCTTATATTGTGATTGCGTGTGCCGTACATATATCTACGACTACTACAAACAGAACCGGAGCATCCCTAGGTAGAGGAGCCAGACTACTTAGGGGGCTGGTGAGGTTTGTGTGTTCCTGATGGCTTCAGCGAGGGATGCTGGGAAGCACTTGGCGGGACGGACAGGCGCACAGTGACAAAGCCACATGCCCCTCCCAATCTAAAACGTATGTGTATCCCTACACGGGACATGATGACGGAAGGGAGCTGCTTGTTTTTGTGACATAACTAACTGTGCTCGGCTTCATTCTATCTTCTATCTGCTCGCTGAAATGCATGCACGCAGCAGGTGCCAATAATGCAGGCAGGATGCATGCATGCATCCATGCATGAAGCAAGAACGATGACGTGGTGAATCATACCTTGTTTCTCGCCGCCAACCTCTTGCAGTCCATTACCACGACCTGGAAATATATTCAGATAGATACACGCACACGGAGACGCACGAATGATTATTAGCGGCACATACAACACGCACGTGGTCTTAAAATATTGGATTCATATTTAATATCGTTCCTCGCATGGAAGGACGGAGCTGCTCGCTGCTGGAGGATATATAGATGCTGCCTGGAGCGAGTCATTGGTGCTCGTCTTTGCAGGATGAGTCGCCCACAGTGTAACACCTCTTAATATATACATGCACGTGCATGCATGCATGCTGGCATCAACCCATATATATAAATATTATATTATTACCGTACATTTCAGCATCTCCTCAATCTATCGGATAGATATGATGTACGCACCACCATCACATAGAGCCAGCTGGAGATCACCGCGAAGACATACACAATCCACAGCCTGGCGTCCCATTTTGCCGCCATCGCCTTGGGGCTGTCGTCTGAACTTCCATTCCCATCATCCGTCGGCATCGTGATCAGCCTGAAGGTGCTGACCCGGGAGGCCTGCGTGATGAGAGCAAATAAAATATAAAGCAAGTATTTAAGGACGAGGTAGGCGGTGAGTGCAGGTCAGCTTGCTTCCTTTGTCCTGATGATGAGTGAAAGCGCGTACGTAGTTCTCTATTCGCCTCGTGTTAGTTACCCCTCGTGTCCTCAAGCTATCTAGACAGCAGGTACATATAGTAGTCGTACACAGCAGTACAGCACACAAAGTCACAAACACAATATACATATGTGTGTATATAATATAACATAACATAACATAACATAACATAACATAATATAATATAATATAATATAATATAATATAATATAATATAATATAATATAATATAATATAATATAATATAATATAATATAATATAATATAATATAATATAATATAATATAATATAATATAATATAATATAATATAATATAATATAATATAATATAATATAATATAATATAATATAATATAATATAATATAATATAATATAATATATAAGGTGCATATATAAAGTTCCATCTCAGCATCTCGATCGAGAAGACTTTTCGGCACTCAACTACATACATATACAGTACATCAGGCTTTATTTGGCATCAAGGGGCCATCCACAGCAGTGAGGTTTTGGCCGAGGGGTCCGTCCCTTGCGTATAAAGGCATGCATGCATGCATGCATGGGGCGGGGAAGCAAATACGTGATCGATGTACGGGATCGATGGCCACCCAACTTGTGACGGGATTTCCGTCACTTAGAAAGTTAAAGTTAAGCTGGTTGTGAGTTCCCTTGAACGCCTTTAGTCTCCAGACCTCCGCTCTCACTCCCTGGAGCACCCATATGGGCGGCGACCCTTCAGAGACCGTTATGTGGTGCTCCGAAGTTAGTTAGTTAATTAAGTTGTATAGGTTTAGGTTAATTATATAGTTGTTATTATTATAGTTATAGTTATGTTAGAGATGTCTAGGTGATCAGCCTAGCATCCGTTACACTCCCCCCCCTTTTGCTGCTGACGTCCCGGCAGCGGGGTAAATAGGGAAAGTTAAGCGCTTGACGGTAGCGAGTATCGTAATCGGCAAGATACTACCCGGTCGTGTACACATACTGGGGCATTTAAGGTTAATGGTTGGGTACTGGCCACATCGGTTTGGCAGCATCACAAGAAGTTTAAGAGTTAAGTCTTGGATGTTCAGACAGAAACACCTCTCCGTCAAGGGTCTGCGTTCTGTCTGACAGCCCAATATTCAGCAAGGGCTTGCGAGCAATTTGTTAGATTGCGAGCTGGTTCCCAGGTGTTACATTCAACACCGTATCCCATCCATTTAATTAGGTAGTGGGAGGGTTTCTTGCCCTGTTTCTTGGGTTTATGATCCAAGATCGATTGAACTTCATGTTCAAGGTTATTGTTAATGAGTTCTGGCGGGGGTGGAGCAGGGGTACGCCCATCATCCTTCCATGTCCTTAGTAAGGAGACGTGGAATACGGGATGAATCTGCCAGGATGGTGGTAGTTGCAACTTAAAGGCAGCTGCACCAATTTGTTCCATTACGGGAAAGGGACCAACCCATCGGGGAAGGAACTTGCGGGTACCAGAAGAATGTAGTAAATTCTTCAGGTTTTTAGTATTTAGGAGCACGAGGTCTCCCGGTCTGTAAGTAGCATCAGTACGGGTGCGGTCTGCAAATCTTTTCTGCTTGGCCTGAGCCTCCGCTAGACAGTGTTTTGCTTTACGTACGGCTTCCTTAAGACGTTGGTTAAAGTTATGAGCGGTTAAGTTAGGGGTTGGGATATCCACACTTAAAGGAGTAAGTGGATGTTGGCCATAGTTAAGCATAAATGGGGTCGTTTTAATAGACTCCTGGTAGCTATTGTTAATTGCGAATTCAGCAGCTACCAATAGGGTATCCCAGTTATCTTGGGTGGGGTTAATGTAATGTCGTAAGTATTCTTCTAGAACGCGGTTAGCTCGTTCCGTTTGTCCATCAGTTTGAGGGTGGAACGCGGTTGAGGTTAATTGTTGAATGCCAGTTAGACGGCATAGCTCCTTCGCAAAGGTGGAGGTAAAGCGAACATCACGGTCTGTGATTAAAGTTTTAGGAAGACCATGATGTTTCCACACGTGCTCAGTGAAGAGGTTAGCTACGTCTTCAGCTGTGCAGTTAGTGGTTGTTGGGGCAAAGTGGACCATTTTAGAGAGTCGGTCCACAAATACCAGGATTGCGTCATGGTTATGCCGGGTCTTGGGTAGTTGAGTAATGAGGTCCATACTCACGCTCTCCCACCTTCGGCCTGGGATAGGTAAAGGTTGAAGCAACCCTTGTGGGTGCTTATTAGAGGGTTTGTTACGTTGACAATCTGGACAGGATGCAACGTAATTGTTAACATCACTGTGCATGTGAGGCCACCAACAAATAAGTTGGAGGTTTTTAAGAGTTCGGTTACGACCTCCATGTCCACTGAATGGGGGGTCATGGGCCATTTGTAAGGCATATTGCCTTGTGGCGGGGTCGTCAGGGATAACCAAAAGGCGGTGTTTATCGGATTTTCGCCAGTAAAGGTTATCTGAGAATTCAAAACGTGGGTTGTGACAAGTCTTTTGATAAAAGGCTTGTGTCGATGGGGAGGAATTCAGTTGAAGAACTCGTTCCCGAAGAGAGAGGTTAATGTTATTATGGTTAAGGTTAGGGGGACGGATACTTTCAGATGAGCGCGGTGATGGGTGAGGAGCCTGAACTCGACGCCCCTCAACACGTTCAACCACCGGAGCCTGAGCTGGTGGTAGACCAGCCTGAGCCGGATCTTCTGAGAGCATACGTGTACGGTGTCGGGTTAAGACAGCAATTGTATGAGCGGGGGTTAAAGTTCGATGGGGGTGATAAGCCCAATCAAATTTAAAACGCTCATGCTGTACACACCATTGAATTGGTGGACGTGCGGCGATAGGTTGCTGGGTAACACTAAGTAATGTGTTGAGTAAAGGTTGGTTAAGGGTTGTGGAGGTATTGTATATAGATGCGAGGATTGGTTGTCTGCTGAGGGCATCAGCGACGGTGTTTTGAGGACCAGGTTTATAAACCCACTCAAAGTTAAATTGTTGTAAAAACTCTGACCACCGGGCTTGACGGCGGGATAGAGTAGGTTGAGTACTAAAGAAGGTGTTAGGGCAATGATCCGTGTGGATCGTGAAGGGGATACCTTCAACATAACAACGCCATGTATGTAGGGCGTGTATGACAGAGAGCATTTCTTGCTCAGTGGTTGTATAGTTAACTTCAGCCGGAGTTAATTTCCGACTTTCATAAGCAATGGGGCGGTGTCCTTGTAGGAGAACAGCACCTATTCCAGCACAACTAGCATCACAGATAATAGAAAATGGTGGAGCACCATCACTGTAATCTGGGGCTGTTAAGACGGGTGCTGTTACAAGTGCTTGCTTAATTTTATTGAAAGCTTCCTCACAAAGGGGTGACCATGCCCATGGTGTATTAAGTTTCGTTAGGTCAGTTAAGGGTTTAGCTATAACGGAGTATTTTTCAAGAAAACGCCGAAAATAGTTGGCAAGGCCTAAGAAAGACCTTAATTGGGTTAGGTTAGTTGGGGTCGGCCAATCTGTGATGGCCTTGGTTTTGGCAGGGTCGACTTTAATGCCGTCCTGACTGATAATATGACCCAAAAATAATAATTCGGGTTTGTTAAAGGTAGATTTTTCAGGGGATGCGAACAGTTTATGTTGTCGCAGGGTTTCGAGAACATCACGTAGGTGAATGAGATGTTCTTCAGGGGTTTTGGAAAACACAAGGAGGTCGTCAAGGTAGACCAACGTGTATTTGTTAATTTTATCCTTAAAGATGTTATTCATTAAGGATTGAAAGGTCGCAGGAGCATTAGCAAGACCAAAAGCTAAGACACGCATTTCATAGTGTCCAAAAGGTGAGGTAAACGCACACCGGTGTTGATCTTCCGGTGAGAGTCGGATTTGATGATAGCCAGATTGTAGGTCAAGGCTAGAGAAGATGGTGGCTCCATGGAGGCGATCCAGGAGGTCATCAATACGAGGTAGAGGATAACGGTTTTTAATTGTTATCCGGTTAAGGGCACGAAAGTCAATGCACATGCGTAATTTGTCAGAGCGTGGTTTTTTAACAAACAAAATTGGGGCACCATAAGGTGAGGTGGATGGAACGATGTAGCCTTTTGCAAGAAGGTCATCGATTTGGGTCCGTGCCTCTTCCATTTCACGGGGGCTTAGACGATATGGAGGTCGGTAAGGTGGTTTAATGTTAGGATCCGTTAGTGGGATCGTGTGGCTGACATCCCGTTCAGGGGGAAGGCCGGTTAAAGGAGCGAATACATCTTTGTATTCATCGAGAAGGTTAAGTAAGGGTTGATTTGGGATGAGGTTTGGGTTAGGCGGAAGCGTGGGGGCTGAGTCGCCCGAGAGGGGTTTAATTATAGCTAGGAAGACTTGGTCTTCCTCGTTATGTAAACTTTTAATGAGTTGGGTTGCACTCATAAGGGGGTTAGTTGAAGGGTTAGTTAAGTTAGTTCGTAAGGTGTACTTTCGGTTAGAAGTTTGGACCCGAATACTACAGGTAGCGTAGTCCAAACAAGCCTTATATTGCGTACACCAGTCATCACCAAGAATGACATCATAAGCATCGGTTAAATCCATAGCTGTTAGATACACAGGACATTTAAACGCCTGGGCTGTGATGGTACCATGCAGATAACCTAATGGTTTCTGGCAGTTACCATTAGCCATTTGAACCGTATCTAAGGAAGCTGGATGGATATTCAGGTTATGTTTAAGTGCAAAGTTAGTGTTAATGAAAGAGGTGGAGGCACCACTGTCTACGAGGATGCGTGCAGGGCATCCATTAATGTGGCCCGACACATGCATTGTGATGTGGCCACTAGTATGATGCAAGGTTGGGGTTAAGGGTTTAGGACCTGGGGCATCATACCAGACTTGCACGGGGTATTGAAGCGGTTTAGTTTGCTTTTGTGTACCAGAGGGGTTAATGGAGTTAAATAGGTTAGTACCAACAGGGTATTCCTGTAGGAGTGTCATACCATGCAGGTGCTTACGGAACTTGCCGGGCCATGCAGGGACAACGATACAAGCAGAAGTGTCGGATGGTCGTGTTCGTTTACATTTGAGATAATGTTTAAGAAAAGTGTCCAGCAGACAATAAGGTGGGTTAATCCACACATGATGTCCGGATGCATTAAATTTAAGAAAAGAGTTGGCTTTATGGCAGTATTGAGTACATAAAGCATTATTACCACTCTCATCAGCCATGGCATCGAGGGAAAACGTTTTGCCAGTTAAAGTTTGCAACCGTTCAAACTCCTCACGAGCTACACATTGGCTCAACTTCTTACGCATCCGTGACGCACAAATTAAAGTCTGTACCGTCTGAGCTGGGACAACAACCTTCGAAGCACGACGCTGCCGAAACTGACTAAGCGATAAATGCGCAAAGTCTTTAGGGATCAGGGGACGAGTTAAATGCGTCCGACTGATTGGTGGGTGCGTCTTCATCACTGCTTGTTCTGATGAAGTGCAGTCTACCTATTTTGCCTTTAGGGGGCAAACCTCGGGATCATGAAATTGGGGAAGTAGTTTTTTATTCTCGCAGGTCCAGCAGAATCTGCGTGGACCTCCCCTGTAGTACTCGTACAGCGTTTTGAGTTCCGCTGCCGAGAGGTTGTGGGCAGATGCAGGGAAAGTTGCATCCTTGGTAATCTTCAGGTTAAGAGTCCTGCCGATTGCCTTGATGTGCTCCTCCGGCGTAGCACCGGCGGAGCTGGTTGACGCATCCGGATTACCCGCTGGTTTGGCGGGGAGTTTAGCGGATGGTTTGGCGGTCGGGTTGATTTTCGGCCGCTTGTTAAGGAAAGCGTTGAGGAGGTTTCGCATGTCCCGTACTTCGTGCGCTACGTTACTTGTAGCCTGGAGGCGGGGTTGTTTAGAGGGGGTGTTGGAGTGGGGTTTATAACGCTTTTTGAGTAAGGTGCCGTGGTTATCACGGACACGGATAACATACTCTTTAGCATCTTCTAAAATATCCCTATAAGAGTTAAATTTCTTAGAGGGTTGACACGTGACAATTTTATCATAAAGGTCACGGTCCATGAATCGTTGCAGGACGAAGAGTTTAGATGCTTCGTCAATGGGTTTATTGAGGTTATCAAGCTCAGCAAATTTATCATACAGTAAATCGGCCCATTCGTTAATAGGACGGGATCCTTGTGGCCGATAAATTGCTTGGCGTGCGTCCGTTTCAGGGTCGGGTGCACCGAAAACGCGCGCAAAGTTTTTAGCAAAGTCCGACCAAGTGCAAAGAAAAATGTTACGGCGTTCTAAAGCACTCCGTTCTGCATGCCATCGCTGGGTTATATTACCAGCTTTTAAATAAGTTTGTGCCCAAGTTATTATTTCTGAGTCACGTTGGTCAGTCGGGAGATGGGAGCCGATGCCCTGGGCTTGCGCATTATCATACATAACCCTTAACCATTCCCGAACTGATATTTTATCGTCATTGTTAAAAGTAGGACAAGGACCCCAGCGAGGTTTCTGACTTGCCTGAGGGTTCGCGGCGTTACTTGCCGGAACGTTATAGGAAGATGATGGATGTGACAGCGCCAACGCAGGTGATATAGAAGATAATCGCCCATTAGGAAAATATGTTGGAATAGGAGGAGGAGTGGGATTGCCTGGCGGTTGTTGAAATGGTGGCTGTGGCTTAGGCGGCGCTGGGAACCCATTCGCTTCCATGTAATCGTGGACGCGAGTAAGTTCTTCTGGAGACGCGTTAATTGCGTCTAAGTTAACAAACCATTCCGTCGGGTAGTCTAGTTTTGCGTTGCAGATGAAGCGACGAATGGCTAAGGTACGGTCCGCGTACCACGAATTAATGGCGACATCATACTGACGTCGCATTTCAGCTGCCACAGTCGGGTTAACATTCGACTGTGGAGCGGTGCTAGTGAAAGGTGGAGCGATGACCGGCGTTGACTGCCGGTCAACAGGGATTGCTCCAGCATACGAGTCTCCAGCGGAAAAATAGCCTAGGTGCGAAGGCTGCAAAAGAGACTCCAAGCGTTGGAAAGCATCCGAAAAAGCGGCCATTTGAGCTTGAGTCCGGGCCTCGCTAGCGGCGATTTCGGCACGAGAAGCGAGTTGTTGTTGCTCTAATTGTTTGCTAAATTGTAAGAGTTTGTGTTCGATAGATGAGAATTGTTCGGCTAAATAAGCACCAGGATCATCCATTGGGGAGTCCATAGTGTTCGATGGTGCGAGTAAAACGCGAAAAGATAAATTTGAAGGATCGAAAATCCCTCGATACCAACTGTGACGGGATTTCCGTCACTTAGAAAGTTAAAGTTAAGCTGGTTGTGAGTTCCCTTGAACGCCTTTAGTCTCCAGACCTCCGCTCTCACTCCCTGGAGCACCCATATGGGCGGCGACCCTTCAGAGACCGTTATGTGGTGCTCCGAAGTTAGTTAGTTAATTAAGTTGTATAGGTTTAGGTTAATTATATAGTTGTTATTATTATAGTTATAGTTATGTTAGAGATGTCTAGGTGATCAGCCTAGCATCCGTTACACAACTACTAACACGCGTACTAATAGGTAAGCGAAACACATACACACACGTATATCGTGTACGTACGTACCCACGTTTACGCATGCACACATAACTAACGTACACTGATGATACATGCTATGCTGCTGTCAATCTATCTACAAACAGATCGATCTATCTACGTATCCCCCCCCACGGTGCCTACGACTTACCCCACAATACGACCTACCGCATCAGCGACCGCAACAAGTACAAAGAAGAACATAGCGAATGGTTTCCGTGGGCCCAGGTCTCGGCGGCTGATGCAGTAGCCGCAAGCTATAGCCAGCATCAGCGCCTGCATACGTGAGCACGCACGTACCAATAATGTATGTATGCGCCAGCCAGCAGCCACAGCGTACGTTCTACCAGCCATCACGGCTGCTGTCTATCATCATCACCTATCTACCAGGCAGGCAGGCATCACAGACAGATAGACTTAGCTAGCGCTCCCCTTACTTTCGCATGCTTCTGTCATGAAATCTAACGGCTAAAGCGAAGTACGTACAATCCCATCCGGTACGGTCTATCTAGCGTAGGTTCGGGCCGCCGCCGAAATTTCCTAGTATTATTATTACTGCGTGCACATGCATGCATGCACGCATTCCAGCCATACCTGAAAGATGAGCGCCGCTGCATATGTAGCCATGAGGATTGTGACCGTGATGTTTATGCTCAGGCCAGCCGGACCGTCTACGCGCGTCGACATCAGCCACAGCAAGAGGCTCGCCGCCATGCCTCGAGCGAAAGCGTATGCGAGGAAAAGCCGTTGATAAAACCACTTATCGCTAACCACGTTGTATCTGACGATAGCATAGATACATGTCACCAACACAATGATCCACCAAACCGTGGCAAGCATGACGGCGAAGCCCGAGTCGGTGTCTGCAATGTCCGCTAGCACGACGTCCGCCAAAATGCGCCCATGAGCTATCTCAGCCATATGAAGATAATTTGCAGCAGCTGATTTTGTGAAATTAGCTAGCTGATCGAACTTCTAACAGCAGATAACGGAGTCCTTCACCGCATGTGATGCGCTAAAACAAATAAGATACGTAAGCTGATAACTGTAAGGGGACTTCGTAATAAATTATTGCAAGTATGTTACGATATAACATAATATATGTACGTGATGATGGTGTACGTAGGACTGATCCGGTACAGTCAGTTAATCACATAATATTAGTTACTGCTTTCGGAACAAAAGCCATTGCCATTTCTGTTACAAATGCACTGCGCTAAAAGGGGCCTAGGTCAAGAACCGAAGGCCCGAAGAACCAAGAAAAGAAACCAACAACGTAGCGAGCGACGCGAAAGGGAAGGGCGGGCGGGCGCGTGCTGAACAACAAAAACAAGATGAAAAGGACAGACAAAGCACGCGAATAAATACAGCCTGACTGAGGTAAGGCCCTTAGTTCAAACGCCTTACCAAGGCCTTACGCTTAACTAACCCGGCTTCCTACGCGAGCCCGCAATATACTTAGATTTATCGCTTGCGTGCTGCGCTTAGCTAAAACCTTGCATATGCATCGCCGTTCACCCGTAACTTGTTGTTTATGATAAGTTGGTATCGGTCTGCTGCTGGTCCGTCCGGATTCCGCTGGGATGGTTTCCCCTCAAGCCCCACAACAATTCAGGCAGCCGTTCAGGTCCCGCTGAATATCATATACACTACCTCCTTGCCTCCATCGGTCAGGTTAACTCACTAACGGTTAGTTGCCATGGTGTAATTCTGTGGCACTAACTTGGCATTAATCTTTATCCTTTACTTGAGTTTTAGGGCAGCGCCACTAAGCTATGAAACTTTTTGAAGTGCGTTAGGGAACACACGTCAGCAGCCTCAAGAGCGGGTTCCGACGTCGCCTTGCGTTGCATGCTACCAAGCTCCCCAAATCCTGAAAAATAAGAACCCCTATGCCACTTACAGACACTCTATGAATAAGCAAATCAGCATGAAGATGCGTGATTGGGCATTGCCGGGCGGGGCCGCAAAGTCCGGGGGGGATACATCACGCAGGAAATGAAGAATGCTTGGCTTACGAGTCTTACGGCAGAGGTTGCGGAGAAGCGGGGCTATCTGCCTATGCCTGAAGTTAATACGAAGACAATCTGACAAGTAGGGATTAAATCGTTAAGGTGGCTCTGTCCATGCGGAAGTATTGCCGATGCCGCAAGCGACCCATAAGAGCTTGTTCCGCCCAATGCAACGCTCCTCCCATGTCCCGCGCAAGTACCGCTCATACAGACCAAAGCTATCACCAAGCGCGCTTGCGCATGAGCTCCATTATTTTCGGGTACGCTTGACGCGGCGGCGGCCGATTGCCGGCGTGGATGCACGCTCCTTAGCGATCCGGAGACGCGTTTGACGGCATAACCGAGGAAGTTAAGCAATAAATGAAGCCTTTTCATCCTATGGCGCAGGTCATTTCAAGCAGAACCAGAAGCATGATGAAGTCCAGCATGCCGAGAAGTTTATTGGAAAATGGGGTGACCATGTTTCCCAAACATGTTACCTCGGGTATTTTCAAGACTCAGACGGCAGACAGGCGGCCGGCACCAATCTGAATGCATTTCGTAAGCTTGTACTTCCTTTCCAAAAGGGGCATTCCAGACATCTTGCCACAGTTAAAAACTGGGCTGGGTATCTATGGTCCGAATGCACCCTGCCACTAGAACAGTTGATCTACATCGCCTCTATAAGATATCTCATGTCGTACACTTCTGAGCGTCCGGCGTAGCCGGATCATCTGACGGACTGACGAGTGGATCATTTACTCGGTGGCACAATTCCCATAATGCGGACACTCCAATCCTAGTCGCTAACTGCTGGCATTGGCTCACCTGGTGGGATTGGCCTGCCAGGCTTCGCGAGCTGGTGATGCCCCTGTCCTGCTATGGATGGGCCGCCAGAATAGGCTACCAATGAATGCGTTGCCGAACCCCCACTCCAAGATTAAATGCGACAGCTCGCTGTGCCAGGGCACCCGCAGACTGCGAATATGGCCCCTATGGTCACTATTGGGCCGTTCTGGTGGGTGCAGGCGGTGCAGGATAAGGTCGACCCAGTGAGGCCCTGCATTCATCCTCCAGATAGATCGCAGCGAATTATGATTTATTGGTGCCCGATCTCCCCCTATTCGCGTTGTAGCTGTCTGCGGCTGTACAGAGGTAGGTTACAGTGTCGTGCAAGTCATTGACGAGTGTTGGCGTATTGGCATGCTGTCGGTGAAGCGTAGACTTAGGCGCATGGATTAACCATGCCGGCATGCATTTTCCTTTTTGGGTTGATCCATGTTGGTCGGCTTGCACCCAAACAGTGGCCATCTAAGCTTTTCCGGGTGCCGCGCTCTCTCCCGTTCTTGGTGCTTGTTGAAGTCGGGGGATAGAGCGAGGGTGGCAATCGGGCCCCGTCACTGGTCAAGGATTGCGCAATATATCAACCAAGGTTCAATCGGCATATGCTGTACATCCTTAGAGACGGCCGATGCACACGGGGCATCAACAGGCTGTCTTTGACCGCTAGTCGTTGAGCTAGGACGACTGGAGGACGTCGGCGGCTTGGCTGTGTTTGGAGCAGCTGGGAAGGGCTGGGATTTTGGGGCGCGATCAAGCTTCAAAGCCAAAAGAATTACTTGGTCATAACTACCGGGAATAGCATAGTATGCATGCCTGATCGGTTAAAGACCTTCCAGTGAGTCTTGGAATGGCAACTCGGCTGACGTATTCAGAGTGTCAGTCATCAACCTGTCGGTGACCCAGAGTGGCGTTAGGTTATTTGAAGTCTGCGTTGCCCAGAAACCATGAGTACGCATTCTAAGACGCGGGTCGGTCACTATGTATATACAAGTTTCAAATCTCTCACAACGCTCCGCGGTGAGCATGCTTGTAGAAACCATATTCCCAATGTAAAGTTTTTACAATATGTGATGAAAAATCTTCCGGTATGTCAATTTTGCATGAAGTCGGATGCCTGGTTTCGGTTCGATCGCCAGCAAAGAGCAAACCCTCCTCGTGAACCAACAACATTGCCGCGCCCGCTAGGTGTCATTAAAGCTATTGTATGCTGAATGTTTTATTTCTCATATTATAAACAACACATATAGGTTCATATTCCACCAAACAATTTACACTCTCGCCCAACGACGCCTGGGAACTAAGGAAATGGATGGAATGGCATACGATTAGTATTTTGGATCGTCGGCTAATATAACGGGTGGACTTACGTTAGTGAGGACAAAAGCTGTCTCGGGGACGAAGATGCAGCTTCTGCCTTGTTCAGTGCAACTAGGTGCCATTCATACAAGCCTTGGTATGTTCTCATTGAACTGCCATCCAACCGCGCGACATCGTTTGGTGCCTTATTTTTCTAGGTGATTGCAACGCAGTTGCCTGGCCCGACCTCCCAGTACAAGGATTGGTCCAACGATTTCTGTCCACCTGTGGACTAGACGTCGATCCTGATGCCGTGGGGCTGCAACTGGATCGGTACCTTCTTCCCCCGACGAGCAGGCTTGGTGCAGTTGTTGCCCGATGGCACCGCCCTGTCGGTGTGCACGACGTGGTACGTCTCAAGGCACTTTTTCCTAGGTAAGCGTGCTTATACCGAAACTCTTGAAGCTCGCTTGCACGCCAGGAAGGAAGGTAGCCATGGGATTTCAGTCTTGGGAACTACCTTGTGCCTGCTGCCGAGGCCCGGCAGGCCACGGGGTCCAAAGTGCATGAAGGCTATTTCGAGCCATCATCCAAAGTCAAGATCTCCTGCTCACAGGCATTTATTTGGCAGAGCTCGTATTAAGCTGGAAGCACGTGGGCCTCCTCTTCACACCGTACGGCAAGTCACCGGTCGTGCTGTGGCAGCCATGGCCATGCAAGCTGGCACCACCAGATTGCAAAGCATCATCAGTGCCGCGGCAGATGTCTCCCTGCTGCCATGCACTTTCACAAACTGGACGGATGCTTGGGAGCACAACTTGATGAAGGTCTGTTTGAAAGTATTTTATAAAAGTTTTGAAGGATGAGTTCATAGAAAGCTCAGCCCTTACATAATTGTACCGTCAAATACTTAGGGTTCCAAAACGTCACCTGCATCAGCAGGTGCAATGGCGCTCGTGAAGTCCATGTGGGATGGTGCTGTAATTATATGAAGCACGCTGCCTCATGCGCTATGCTCCCATTCCTTGCAAATCGAAGATATTGAGATGTATGTCCGCATATTCTCCGCCGCAACCCCTTTTATCCCGGATGGAATCTCTGTCTGCAGGTAGCAGTCTTGCTGGTGAGGGCTTTAATGCCGGACAAGCCCGCCATCGCCGGCTCTGTGGTGCAGGCTTGCTCCGAATTATTGGACCTGCCCACGTCCTTTGCCCCCGGGGGCGAACTGTACCAGGGTCTATGCACCCTGCAGCTCCATATCGCTCTATTGCAAGCAGTGGAGGAGCTGAAGGCGAATGGATGGATTTCCCGAGAGACGAAGCTGTCTGAGTATACGAGGCCCGCGCCCGTGGCAGTCGCAGCCGCCGCAACTGCCGCTGAAAACCCTGTTGCTGCAGCGGCTGAGGTTTCCACTTGCCAGACCAAACAGGGCACCGGTAGCAGCATCCGAGTGGGTCGCGCAGCACTGGGTTCCAGAAGCAGCAGCAGTAGCGGCACCTCCCGAAGAAGTGGAGGAGGCGGAGGTAGCAGTGGCGCTGGCAGTCGGGCACGAGAGGCGCGTCAACGCGAGAGCACGCTACAGGCGCTGCAGCAGCTGCTGGCTAAGGCTGCTGAACGCGTGGGCGTCGTTCTTGAGCAACTGAGCTACTACGGAAGCGAGTTGAGCAATATGCTGGACGAATACAGCCGGCTCCCGCCAGCACAGGACATGGGCCCCAGCGCCTCAATAGGTTGCACCAGTAGCTGCAATGGCCGTGCAGGTGCAGCAGCGGCAGCGACCCATGGTAGTGGAGCAACGCGCCTGGGATTGCCCTCTGGTGCTCGGGACTTGCGGTCCCAGGTGATCGAGGTGTTGGAGCCGTATGCAGCTATGCAACTTCTGGTGGGTGTGTCCACGACAGCTCAATCGTGGTTGGGAGATGGCTGGATAACACGGATTTCTGGGACTCCGGGCTGGGCACGGCTTGGCTGGACTGGATGGGCTCGGAATGGACAATGCGGGTTTTGAACGTTTGGTTACCTGTAATAGGTTCGTGGCGAGGAGGGCGTCTCGGTCCCGATGTGATCTTGCTGGTGGCTTGCCTTAAATGGGGCCTTCAATGGTTCTCGGAGACGTGGTTAAGCTTAGAGCTTAAGGGGTTGGTTGGGGTTGAGGGTGGTTGAACGAGCATATCACGACTCGGTCTCGCACCACTGGCGACGGTGCAGTGCGCGGGCATATGGACCCAATGGATTTTGGGGGCCAGCAGGAAAGCTGGGGAAGGTCCTTCATGCAAGGGCAGTCTTCCTTAAAGCGATGGGCATGGATAGTCCTGGCTGGCCTCAATGCACGCACGTATGCACGCACGCACGCTGGGCGCGAAACGAGCAGCGCATGTGACCACTAGCACGTGCTCTTGCACGTTTGCGGTCTTGTGAAGCGCATCCCGTGTCAGGCTGCGGTGTGTGTGTGTGTGATGAGTGGTATCCGAACCGAAGCAGCGGTGCTCATAATCCCAACAGTATTAGCAAGCGAAGCAACGGAGAGCGGCCGGAGAGTCTAATAAGACCCACGCTGTCTGGTAAACGATATGATATGATACAATACGATATGATACGTACGGCAAACTGTGTTGTTGCCTTCCGGATTGTTGCGGATGTATTCGCCCCTTTGCAGGAGGCGTTTGGGCGTATGGCCATGGTGGGCTACCCCGCTGGCGCTACGCCGTCACTTTGCATTGTGCCATCTGGCTGGGATTGCCATCGCAGCCTCCTCCATGCGATTCTCGATCTGGGAACTCAGGCGGGTATCATGGTTCGGTCGGAGGGACGCTTGGATGGCGGCAGCACTCACGCCTACGAAGAAAGCCTCCTGCCGACCCGCGGCTCAGTGGGCGTGGCCGCCCGCGGCCCGACCCTGGAGCTGCCGCTGGTCATTAGCATGTTGGATTTACTGCTGCAGCTGCACGTGCAGGCGCACTCGCATTGCAACACCGGAGGCGGTAGCGCTGTCAGGAACGGAGGTGAGCGGCCTCTGGGGGGTGGGGAGACGTCCGCCTGCTTAGGGCTATCGCCAGAAGTTTGTTAACTCACGTGATTGATCTTTGATTTTAGGGTCGCATGTCTAAACTTGTCTTTTTTCGCCACTTTGCTCAAGTGGCGAAAGGGTTTACGCGATGGCCTGTCCCCCCCTTGTCTTGCTCCGCAAAACATGAGATCTGCAGCCACGGAAGGAGGCGCTGGCGATAGCGACGACGGGAGCAGCGACGAGGGCGCTCGCTGCTGTCCGTGCACTCCGGCGATATGCGAGCTGCCACCCTGCCTGGACTGGCTCCAAGACGTGACCTCCGTCTTGGGGGCCGCATGTGATGTTTACCTGTTGGTCGGTGGTTTGGATGCAGAGTGGGAGGCAGAAGGGGGGGAGGTGCAGCCAGTGGGTGCAGCATCAGCACCCGTCAGCTTGCCCATGGTTGCCATGGCAGCATCACAACCCACGAGGGCTCCCGCGGTCGGCGCCGTGGCCATAGCTACAGCAGCGGCGGTCGAGCTGACGCGGCTGGGTGACGCAGCGGCAGCGCTGCCGGGTCCGTCCACTTTAGCAGTAGAGCTGTTGGAGGGTGCTGGTGAGGGCACTGCCTCAGCCCCGACCGCTGCCGCCTCTTCGGGGCCTTGTGCATCAAGGACATCGCAGCAGCTGGGCAGCGGCGCCCGAAGCAGCGACGAGTATTGCGAACACTGCGATAGTGAGCCATCAGATGGGTGCCGTGATGTCGGCGAGCATGCAAGGAGCTGTATGGTGCATCAGCCCGGCGACAGCTCCGCGTCTTTCGAGCACCTGCCTCCTAAGGCATCCTGTTCAGCATCGTGCTCTGCTGAAGGGGAGGCGACCTCTGCTATCCCGGCAGTCATGGCGGCCATAGCACTGCAATCCGCCGTTCCGTCGGCGGCGCCGCCGATTGCCGCGGCATTCGCTGCATCGGCTACCGCCGCAGGATCTGCGCAGAAGGTCGGTGCTGCGGTCACGCCCCCTGGACCTACACCCGCTGCCGAATCCGGGGGCGCCACCACCGCAGCCTCTGGCCCAGCTCCCCTTGCACTGCCAGCCGCGGGGCTCGTGATCATCGAATCGCTCTATCGTGCATTCCAATGCCCGTGTCTGGTGGCGCAGTTGCTGGAAGGGGGGCCTAGGGCGGGGGAGCTGTGCGAGAGGGCAGTGTGGCGGCACCCCCGCCTGGCGGGCTGTGCGCCCGCGGCGGCGTACTACAAGCAAGCCCTGGACAATCTCCTGAGGCCGCTGTCGTACGTGTATGACGAGGACGACTACGATGCCCCTGTGGTGTATGTGGACAGGTACCGCCAGGGGCAGATGAAGGGACGCTCAACCAGATGCCGTACTAGGGAACAAAAACTGAAATTTTCTTTGCTGGAGACCCTAAGAGGGGGTGGATAAACAAGGGACGGCCCGCCCTTCTTCAGGATCCTGCTTTAAACCCGTTGGACCGCAGCCCGCAGCACGTTATCTGCCTACGTTTTCATGGTTACTGCATTCGCAGCTCCCCCCCGTTGGGTTTTGTTCCCTTTCTTGACATTGTTCTCATACTCCTCCCCTGCGCTCAGCCCTTGTGAAAATGCTCCACGTCTCCGTGCTGGCGCCCCCATGCTGAAGTCCCTGCGCGCTTTGTCTTGGGGCCCCTGGCATGCTGATGGCGGGCCCGATAATAGCAGCTCCCAGTATTCATCTTGGGGGCCGTCTCACGCGTTGTCGCGGCAACCGCAGGTCGGACATGTTGGGCACCTCTTTTGCGTCGCTTATGGATGTAGAGGACGTTTTGGACCACGAGGGCATCTGCGTCAAATTTGAGGATGAGGAGGCGTACGGCGATGGTACGAAATTTAAAATTCCCAGCCCTTAGGTAACACTAAGATGGGGCTGAGCACCAAGCCAATGAGCGTGCCAAGCCAGTGAGCGTGCCGGGTGGAGGTTTCACTCTTGTTCACAAACGGGACGGCACGGGGGCCCTCAGGGACTCGGTGCCTGCCTTCTTGACCGCTGTCGGATGCCGCGGCGGCGGCGGCGCCTCCACTGAGTTTGGCGGTGCTGGCGCTGCATTGCGACCTTTTGTACTGCAACCAGGATTAAGGGGGGCCTTATTGATTGCGCCTCACATGCGGGGGCGTGTGTGTGCCGATTTAGATTGTGTGTGTGCCGACTGCGCGGTAGCATTTCGCGGAGGAGGAGGCGAAACGAGGTTCGCGGGTGGAAGCGGGTGAAAGGCTGTATGCACATGTGCAACTTTGCCACCTCGCGCCGCTCCGTGCATCTGCCAAGGTGCCCAGGTGCCAATGCGACCCGAACGCCTTGGCATCCGTAGGTGTGGCGAGGCGTTCGGGGCCCCAGCGCCCGAACGCCTCGCCACGCCACCTCACTAACCACTTTTGTGGCGACCTCCCCGCTTTTGTCTCACCGTCTACTCACAGGTTCCTGCATGGGCCCCCACCTAAAACCCTGCATCTGAAACGCACTCGGGGCCTCGTGCAGGTGTCCTCCGCGAGTGGCTAACGGAGATCGCCTCGTTAGTATTCGACCCGAACGCCGGCCTCTTCCGGCTGTGCGAAGGGGACGCGCGCGCGTTGCACGTGAGTCCCGCAGGCAGTCAGCAGGAGGACCAGCTGGAGCTGCTCAGATTCGCGGGAAGGATTCTCGGTGGGTAGAAGCAGCCCCTTTGGGGGCCGCTGCAGGCAAAGAACAGGGTCTCAGGGGCTGGCCAAGAGGGCCAAAGAACTCGTGCAGCAGTATGGCGACATTTGCTGGCCAAGTAGGCATAAGGGGGAAACTTGCATGTTCCTCTGCAGCAGGGGGCAAGCGGAAGGATGAATGCCCGATTCCCCGCTGTGTTGATCTTTGAGGGGATGGGGATGGTGTTTTAATGCCGAGGTGTTTTTCTGGCTCATTTACGAAAGCCCTCACTAAGAAGGTGGGGCCCCACATGTGGCAACGGCTGAAAAAGAAGAGTCCCGAGGCAGTCCCGAGGCAGTTCAGGAGCACAGCTGACCCGAGGGTCCCACCTGCACATGGATATGGGACATGTGCTATGGAACCGTCGCCCTCGCTTCTCTGTATGCCTCTCCATACTCCTCATGTATACCTCTACATACCTATCTAGCGCTATCCTGGCCGCCAAGCTGCGTCCGCCCCTTGCGTCTCCAGACGATCTGCCAAACAATGGCTCGTGTGGTTCCCCCTGTTGTCCCTTCGCGTCTACGTATTCTCCAGTCCTTATTATTAATTTTCCTTGTGCGTCGGAGTTCCTCCGTTTCCTCCCCCCCTTCAGCCTCACGCATGGGGTTGAGAATTTGTTTTGAACTCATGACGTCACGACGTGCGTCACGGGTATGGCGCAGGATTGGCCATGCGCGCCCGTGTGCCTCTGGGCGTCCACCTGTCCACGGCATTGTTCAAGCTGCTGCAGCACCCGGGGAGGGCGGGCCGCGACCGGCTCGGAATGGCGGACCTGGCGCAGTTGGAGCCGCGACTGGCAAGCACATGCCGACAGATCGCGGCTGCCAGCGATGTGGAGGGTGAGTGAATGAATGGGATGCGAGAAAGGCATCGGGCCGTGGATAACGGTCGCTGAACGGCGGATGCGCTTGGGTCGCAGGGGGTTAAGACGGTGAGAAGGTGAGGGGGGCAGACGGAGAAAACATGTTGGGGTATTGGGCCTTATGTCCAGGAGGGAGCTGGGAGGTGGGACACGCGAGCATGGAATGTGCGATGGCGACGCCGAAGACTTACGGCGTGGAAACGACCTTACGATGCAGCTCGCATTCTCAGGGTTCATTCGTTAATTGGTGTTTGGCTTTTTCGGTGTCTCCACAGAGGCCGGCTCGTGGGTGGTGGGGATGTGAGGCCGGTGCATGACCTGCAATAATTTCACCGTGAAGTCGAACGCGCCTGGAAGTTCTCGTCACATATATACACACACACACACACACACACACACACACACACACACACTGCCACCACTGCTTTACGTCCCACATGATCTTACCAACACGCTCCGCTCGTCCCGTTAAAGCATTGTTCCGTGTCGGCCCCAGAGCCCTCCGTCTCCTCCTCCTAAAGCGGCCCGGTGATGAGGCCTCCCCCTTCGCGCGGCAGAGCCAACGTCTCAATTTCTGACTGACAATTAACTCGGCATCGCTATGCCTTCATCGAGCTGCCACTGATCAAGAGACCCTCACTTCTCCCATTCCTTTCTCCACGCCTCCCCTCGCGCCTCTCCCTGATCCTCTTCTTCTCATCCCCCCGCCTTCTCCCTCGAACCCCTAGCTCTGGGGCTCACCTTCGTGGCGTCTTGTGGACATCTGGGTCTGGCCCACGAGGTGCCCCTGCTACCGGGCTGTGTCGGCGAGGACGTGGCCGTGACAGCCGAAAACCGCCGGGACTACCTGGACCGCTTGGTCAAGTTCTACTGCACCTGGGGCTGCAGCTCCAAGCACGAGAGGCTCCTCATCGACAAAGCAGCCGAAGGCGCAGATGGGGAGGGGCGCGGCGAATGGGACGATTGCAAGCTGGATACGGTAAGTCTCCTACGGGCCTCAGGTGCGCCGTCAGGTGCCTCAGGTGCACGTACCGGTATTGAAAAAAAGGGGGGGGCGGGGACGAGTCGCAGATTTATTTTAGGGTGTATCGGCACGAAAACGAGTCAAGCGCCATGCTGGGCTTATGGCCAGCCTGGTGTGCGCATGAATTCCGTTTGCGTGCGCCGCAGCCTGTTTGTGTGTGTGTGTGTGTGTGTGCGCGCGCGCGCGTGTGTGTATTTGTTTGTGTGTATGCTGTGAAGGGGAATAGAGAGGGTCGTATGGAAGACCGACAAATACCTTAAAGAAAAGGCAGGCGGGGCGGGGGTTTAAATGGTTCCGCACGGGTAGAATTGTGCAGTTGTCTCTTGTGCCGGGGCTGCAGAGAGATGCCGGTCTGAACAGCTTGGATGACCACTGAGGTCTTGCTAGAATCTAAGGGAGTCGGCAGTATGTCGTCCGCGTAAGGCAGCCCCCAGCGACAGCGACAGCGCCTTAGCTGCGGAGAGCTAAGGCGGCTCCGTAATGGCGGCAGTTTGCCTGTAGTTGACTTTGTTTCATAGGTTGAGGGAGTGAATGGAATGCTTTGTCGCAGGTGGCGGCTCTGGCCCAGGGCCTGGCGGAGGCTCTGCTCAGGATCCCGGACTCGGACGAAGACGACCGGGTGGAGCTGTTGGCGGCCCGCCTGCGGTCCATCAGCGCCGCGGCTTTCAACAGTCGGCTGGGGGGAGAGGTGGGCGGCATCGACGTGGACGCATGGCGCAGCCACACCAGCGCGCCAGCGTTCACCAGCGACAAGGAGAGGGTGAGGACGGAGGAGGGACTTCCCCTAAGCCATACCACGGTACTTACAGTTACGCGTATCTCTAAAATCCCGGAATTATTTTTCATCATTATTATTTTATTATTATGCTAACCTCTTCTTCTGGGTATCTAATTGTGTATGTGTGTGTGACTTCTGCATCTTATCATCTTAACGCATGTTAAGGCTCGTTGCTAGGGCGTCACGTTGATCACCTGATCGCGTGCGATCCTGTTCCCTCCTGCGCGATGTGCGCCAAGCCACATCCTGTTCCCCCTGGCCCTTGGGGAGCCGGCTTTCCGTGAGCAGGCTTAGGGCTCTCAATCCCCCTCATTCCTCCTCCTCCCAGAAACACCTGCCACGCCGCCTCCGCCAAACACGCCTCTTCCTGCAGGCCGTGCTTGAGGCCTTCTGGAGTGTGGTTTCGGAGCTATCCGCGGACGAACAGCGGCGTCTGCTGCAGTTCTGGACGGGCATTTCCCACCTGCCAGCAGGAGGCTTTAAACACCTCAGCCAGCAGCTGCAACTGGTGCCGGCGTGGCCGCGAAATGTTCACTTCGTTAGCGAGGTCGAAGAAGCATTCGTCGCTGCCCATGATGCTGCTGAAGAGGCGAGCTTGGAACCGGGCACGGCGATACCGGCGGGGACCAGCGCTAGTGGCGGCGGCGGCAATGACAGCAGCGATGATCGCGTCGGCGACCCGGTCGCCCCACCGCTGCCTGGCAGCGCATCCAGCGGTGATTTCGGCTCGGCCCCCAGCGCCTCAGGTGGAGCAGAGACGACCGAAAATGTAAGCAGGAGCAATAGCAGCAGCAGTGACGGTAGCGCGGCCGCCAGCGGCAACAATAGTAGCGATGGCGACGATGGCGACCATAGTGGCGCCAGCGGCAGCGGCAGCGGCAGCGGCAGCGGCAGCGGCAGCGGCAGCGGCAGCGGCAGCGGCAGCGGCAGCGGCAGCGGCAGCGGCAGCGGCAGCGGCAGCGGCAGCGGCAGCGGCAGCGGCAGCGGCAGCGGCAGCGGATCCCGCTGTGGTGCCGAAGGGGAAAGCAGCAGCTTTTCTAGCGGCGGTGGCAGAGCCGCCGATAGTGATAGCAGTGCCGGTGTGATGACCTCGGGTGTGGACCCTGAAGCTGGGAGCAACGAGGAGCAGCAGCTGGGAACTGGTGGAAGGGTCAGTAGCGGCGGGGCTGGCGAAGCTGCAGGTCCCTTGCTTCTTTCGGCCCATACCTGCTTCTTCCAGCTGAGGCTGCCGCTGCTGAGTGACAAAGCCGCAATGAAGGAGGCAGTGATTGAGTCACTGGCAAACTTGGGAGCGTTTTGGAACGAATGAGAGGGGACCCTTTATGTGCATGTGGTAAGGCCATGCTTGTGTGTGGTATAGGCCCAGTCGCGAGGGACACATTATTTCCATGCACAACGTTCATTCACCGTTTACTGTTTCCTAATTTGGCTGTATGTGTGGAGGGGCCGGGTTTGTTGATGTTGCAGAGTTTGGCCGTTGTGCGTGTGCGTGTGTGTAATAGGGTGAGAGCGCGAATATGTAGCATCACACGGTGAGGTCGACCCTGTCTACCAGTCGGCCGTTCACCCTCGGAAGCGAGCAGTGTTGAGAGGTGTGCACAGATGCAACCGGCATGGCGAAATGGCGAGGCCATCCGGTAGCTAAGCTGGCAGCTCGAGCCTAAGCTGGCGGGCCGCGCCGCAGCGTGATGAGGACCACTGCCACCGAGGAGGCCACCTTGGCCGCCGTTTGCGATAACGCGTGCTCCTCCGCTTACGGCGGCTCTCTCAAAGCGTCAGTTTCTTCTTCGAACGCTTTTCCGCCCGACCTCGTCCCCGGAATGCCGTCTTGAAACGTTCGTCTTGTAGGACGCACGATTGCTTGTGTGTGCGCTGGAGAGTGCGTTCGGATGTGAGGAAAGCGGTGCGGTGCTGTGGTATGCCATGTCGTTGAAGAGCCCTTCATGATCGTTGGTTTGAAAGGTGGGGAAAGAAGTGTTGCCCCGCGGTGTCTTTGTCGCACTCGTCGGGGCCGGCATATGTGGACGGCAGCCGACGTCCCGCAGCCTCTCCCACAGCGTATTGCTTATTAAAAAGGTCGACTTTCCTTCGCAGGCGCTGTTCAGCTGCGGTGTTGAGCCCTGGTGGCTGGAGCGTGTTTGGTTTTCATCCAAGCCGTTGTTCATGTATAGTTTTTTTCCTGTACATCTGTACGAACCTGTTTCCATTTCTGTCGGATTGTGAGTTGGTTCCGCTTTACGTAAGTCGCTCAGGTACCGGTTCCGCTGAAATTCTTCATGCTCTGGATTTATTCCACGTTTTCAGAGTGGCGTGGAAGTTGTACGTTTTGAGGTGGTTAAGGTGGCTGAGAAGGGGAAGAAAGCCAGCCCGGCAGTGGTGAAGGTTCTCGCCGCCAAGGTCCTGGAGACACGAGGTCCTGACGGGAGAAGACGAAGCGAGGAGAGAGTCCGCGGCAAAATTACCGGCTGTGCTGACGCGCGGCTGGCCGTCTATCCGTATAAGTAGCTTGCAGGTGACCAGCGCCCTCAAAGACCTGTCGCGAGCTGCGTGCTCCTGGCATCCTGAGGGCATGCAGGGACGGGCTTGAAGTTGTCTGGAAGGGCCTCTGCACGTTCCGGGGTTTCATGTGTATATGTGTTTGTGTTTGTGTGTGTGTTTTGGCAGGGAAGGTGCTTCTCCTGAGAAAGGCCACATGCCTCGCTGGTCAGAGCCGCTCGAACGCGCGGTGTTTTGATGTGCCCTGCTGCATCGCGGTTGTAATAGCATATACGCTGGTGTATGTGTGTGATGGAACATGCAGTTGAGGGCGGCTGAATAAGAAGCAGGTGTGGGGAATTGGCGAGTCGAGTTGGGAATTGGGACACCGCGTTTCTAAGGAATGGTGTTCGTTCGAATGCGATGCTCGCCACGTGTTTGCAAGGTTGCGCGACCGCAGTGCCACACTTGGCACAGGTGGTGCCAGGTACTTGCGCCTTATCGACATCACTGCAAACAACATGCCCACATCATCCAGGTGAGGTAAGGAGGTGAGATAAGGATCCCTTCGCGTTCGATTCAACATTAATCGATTCAACGATCCGCTACCGCTGAAGTGTCTGTGCAGCGTCCACCTGCTGCTGTTCCTGGGGTCGCTCGTCGCTCGATATATAACCGTGGGGACTATGGATGTGCAAGTGGTCAGCATGATGACGCGGTTGACGGCCGTTACAGCGCTTTCAAGATATGAGCCAAATGACATCATCTAAAGGCGCCATTCGAGAATGACCAATTCTCGAGCCCGCGAGTCATTCATTCGAACTGCAGTACGGTACGTTCCTCGAGGCACACACGCCGCGGCAGCCACTCGCCGCACCCGTGCACCGTAGGGCACGGTTATGCCTGCACCGGCAGTTGCACCTGAAGTCCTCTTCCACAGTCTCCATCGTGTCCCATGCCCACCTGAACCTTCCGCACTGCGCTATCGCTGCTCAGACCAGCACCAAGTACACGAGTGCTGCCACTAAGCGGACCTTACGTTGAAATGAACTCCATACCCCTCGTACAGCCCGCGCGCACAAATTCGCCAACCACCAATAGCAACCACAACTTATAACCACCATTAGGACGCCCTCCTGATAGCCCTTGACTGGCTGACACTAAGGGATGTCCCGCCACAAAAGCACTGGCTTGATACGGGGCGCTGGTCTGCCGCCTGGAAGGGCGAAACGAAGTCTATATCTCCACAAGGATATATACAAATAAACTCATGCACCCTCATAGACCGTGACGATCGCCGCCGCCCTGTAGTCTGCCCCGCTCCATAATTCCCCTCTCCTTGCTCGCGGCATGGTAGGGCGTCGCTTGCTGGTCATCTAGTATGGGTCGCTCGTGCTGTACTGTCTCCGCGAGCTTGTGCTCGCGCAGCTCCTCAGTCGTTACGTCAACAAGCTCCTGGAGCGTGCGCGGAACAAAATAATATTGAGGCAGAGCTAGGGTTCACAATCTCAGGACGGTCATGCCAACATTTCCGTCGCCGTAAAGAAAGCGGCAACGAACGGCGCTGCTTTCAATCAGTCAAACGGTAGCCGATCCGATGCATGTAGTCGTTTTCTCCAGTTCTCGGCTTACCACCTTGGGATTGAACTCGCTTACGCCAGGGCTCCGTTTGAGTTTGTCGCCATGGGGTTGGAGAGTGGATCGATTATCTAGAATGGCGGGATTTTGCTCAATAGCGCTCGCGAGATCCACACCGCCGCACGTCTGCTCTGGATGATTGTGGGCTGCCTGCATTTTTCCCGCGAACTAATGAACCCTCAAGCTTTGGCCTTTTCGTAAAGTAATCAGCCGTTGGAAATTTCAGCTGGAATTCAGGCGCTGCGTTTTTGGTCGTGGCACGCACGTCGTGGGTAATACGTCTTGCCGCAAACTGGCTTTTTTCAACAAATAGCAGTCCGCAACTCGAGGATGCTTTAAGGGGTCTACGAAATGGTACGCCTATGTACTGCTAAAGGGAGTTGCCGTTTATCCGTCCCAAGAAAGCCATCTCGGCGGACCCATGGGTCATCAACCATACATCTCGATGCGCTACGCGTGAGTGGGACTAGCCCATCCAAGTCCTTTCCCTTAAGATGTGTAGTAAATTGTAGACAAACGAGGTACCGGCGGTGCAAATCAATGCGCTTAAATGTTATGGAAGAACTTGGGAAGGCCAAGGGCTGTATGCATTTCTAAACTACCTAACCACCATGATGAAGGGGCACAACCCGTAAAATTCCATAAAACTCCATAAGCCAAAGACGCCCTGAGGTAAAAACATGGCGAGATGACCTCCGGGTCGCCGCCATCCTGATCATATGATGGGTCGTGAGCCCTGGGTTGAGTCGTCGTGACACACACGTGCTCCCCTTTAACTCGCTAAGTCCCTTCACGTCAGCAGCGACTTATCACGTAATATGCGTACATGACAGCCGTACATAAGCCCCCCGCCTCCGGCAACAGCCTGCCTACAGCAGCACCGCCATCATGCATCCCATCATCTCAACCTCTATCTGGCGGCGGCACCAAAACGGCCCTTCACCGCGAATGTATGGGCACCATTGGCAGTGTACCGGTCCACAATTATCGGCAGCACGGCAGTGTTGGGATTCTTCGCCGCCGTATTTTCCGAGAAGGCACGGCTGCCAGCGAGCACCGCTTCCAGAACGCAGCAGCCGGCGGCCAGGGGCAGGTAACGGCATGGATGCTGGGCAGAGGCAGGCCAGGTGCCGCTGCGGACAAAAGGCGACTATTGCAATTGCGCAAGCGGAATTGCGCAGCCCATGACGTTTGTGCACAGCAGCCACATTGCGGGGTGGGGTGTGTTAGCGACTGTTCGGACGTCACGAAGGAATTGTGAGATCACGAAGAATGAAGCTCATGCTCTCTCACAACTAATGTTCGCGTCACCGTGTTCTATCGACCAGGCCGGCTAAGGACCCGCGGCGCGTGGCTCTAGGGAAGAGGCGGGAGATTGAGTGCGCCCGGGTCTCAGACTGCTGCTGCGGCTGCAGTCACTGCCGAATGGCAGAACAGTGACGAGGACAAAAGATTTGGTTTAATCGTGCGTGAAGAAGTGGAAAAGTGGCGCTGCCAGGGAGCAAATGTTGGGTTGAGAAATGGAGGCAGGAGGACATGTGGCGGTAATCAGGTGGGAGATCAGGTGCCTGGGTGAATGCCTGTGGTACTGGTACGTGTTGCTGGGTGGAGGGGGAAGGGGAGATCACTGACGTGTGCGTGGGCGGATTTGCATTGTTGGTTTTGAAAGTCACCGATAAGCCTTACAGGGAATGGCGGGCCTTCTTCAGCACCCAAGGCCGGAAGGTTCTCATTCATCGTTCCGCAATGCTAAGGCGTGCTGCACTCTGGCTGCTCTGGCATGCTCTGGCTACTGCTACACGCCGGGCGACCATTCCTCTTCTTCCTCGAGCATTCACAATGTGATTCCTGACCTACTCCATCACAGCCTATATACCCCTTGCCCTTATCCAGCCCCGCCTCGCTGTATATCAAAAACTCATCCCCAACTAAAATGTACTCAGCCAACGCAAAGTCCAGCGCCGCGGCGCTGCGGACATTGCTGGTTGAACGGAAATGTGGAAGGCCGCCGGCGGTTGGGAAGCGGAGAAGCGACAGCGGCACGGGCACGGGCACGTCGCTTGCATTGACCGGAAGGCTATGAAGTCGAGGACGGGCTGGGCTCACTGCTGGGAACATCCAGCCCTCACAGCTGCACACACTTCCCTCACACTCATAGGCCTCGTATTGGAGGCGACAAATAGGTGAACGACGACGTGTTGATAGCTTCTCGCGACACCAAACATGGTCGTATTTGCATGGTCGTATCTGCATGGTCGTATCTTTCCGTACTGTTCACGGTAACTCACGAAACAGGTGTACAATAAAACAGGTACTGTCATCACTCTTTGAGCACACGTCTAAACGGACCGCTATATGTGATCAGTCACGTGCTATTGGTAGCATCATGCCCGAAGAAGTACGATCTCTGCGTCGTCAGTTAAAAGGCGCTGCACCCACTCCATCTCCCCCTCCCCCCCCAACACACACTCTTACCTGCGCGCACCTCTACGTCACAGGCACAATGCTTCCGTAAATTCACTCAGCCCTAGAGCATGTGCGCACAGGCCAACCCGAACCTACCAGCCACGTCCGTTGTGTGTGTGTACGTGTGTGCGTGTGTGCGTGTGTGCGTGCGTGTGTGTGCGTGTGTGTGTGTGTGTGTGTGTGTACCTGGCAGTCAACCAACTGGTCTGATCACACCCTGGGCAATCTTGGATGAAAGGATGAAGGGCAGTTCGTCATACCAGGGTGCAGTACCTTACCGCACATGTACGGTGCGATACATGTGCAGTAAGGTACAAAAACCCACAGAACCCTAAACCACGCGTGCACACATCCGACCCTTCCACAGGACATCAAACCCTGTCCTGAATGACGAGTCGTACCCGCAGTCTTGGGCTCTCGCACCCGCGCGTAGGACTAGGCTCCTCTGACCGGTGGCAGTGTTTGTACGTGAACAAGGCAGGTCCGTACGGCTGATGGGCGGACCAGCTTCTGCAGGTCTCAGCCCCGGACCGGTGGGTGGCCAGATTTATCCTCTCCCCCCCCAAATCGCCACCGGCCATGGAAACGCAACCGTGTCCACGACCAGCCTGGTGCAGCCTGCTCTACGAAGCAGCAGCATCACCAGCAGCTAGCATTTCCAAACTTCAGTCAGGGCACAACAGGGCAAGGAGCTCTTGTCCCCGACGCATCCGCCTCCATGTTCCCAATGTAGCTAGTAAACACTGCAATCTCATGTCCAGTTTTTAAGTCGGTCCTTCTCCTCCTCCTTATATCCTCTTTAGCCCACAATTTCGACACCCGAAGCAGAAGCTATTCGAGCTATTCGGACAAACGCTCGCCTCTCCGCACACACGCTGCCCTCTCATCAGATGATGGGAGCTCTGACTGTCAGCCTTTTTTATATCGCTCTCCCCCCTACTCCAAATGCATTCCCGCTCACCCCCAGCCGCAGCACCGTGCGTCGGTCCGCCCCCAAGCCCTCACCACGGCCCACCCGCCGCAGCGCCAGCAGCGGCAGCCGCTCGGGTGGGGCATCCGCCGCCAGGGAGTTGGGCCGGCACTCCCATGCGACCCGGTACGGCTCATCACATAGTAGAGCCTCTTGCGTAGTCGCCGCCAGGGGCACCGGTACTGACGGCGGAGGAACAGCACTAGCGGGCAGACCCGCCATCAGGGCCGCCGCTGCGCGGCTGTTCCGCCCACCGGCTGGACGTAAAGACACGCGAGCACCCAGCGCCTTGCGCAGTGCTGGATCAGCGTAACCGGGTACGGCGTACAGCATCGGACATGGCCGCAACGCGGCCAGCAACGCGGCGGCCGCGGCCGCCGCCGCCGCAGTAGCGGCCTGCTGTTGCTGTATCGACTGCCCCGCTACCGTTGCCGCCGCTGTCGCAGAGGAGCTGCGGCTTGACGACTCGTGTAGGGCCAGGGAATTAGTGGCTGACACAGTCGTAAGGCCGGTGGCCCCAGCAGCCCCTGCCGCCACTGAGCTCCCTGCCTGGTTGGTCCCCCCTCCAGAGTACGACGAGACGCCGCTGTGCGCCTCTAACAACAAACCCACACCGGGCAAAGCCGATGACGCGTCCAGACTGCCCCCGGCGCAGCTGAGGCTAATGGCGCTTGCTACACTGCCACCCGCACCGCCTGCAATTGTGCCACCGCCAGCGGGCCCCGGTAACACCAGCCCCAGGCCGATCAGACCTGCTCCAGGGCCGCCGAAAGGCACCTCCAGGTCGCGGCACATCAGCCCTGAGACCGCCACGCTGCGTGGTGCGGCGATGGGGTAGCTTGGTGCGACAACAGCACTGGCCGCCGCCGCTGGTGCCGGCTTTTCGGAGCCGCGGGAGATAAGCCGTGATGAGGCGGATGATGAGCTTCCGGCGTCAGCCAGGGTGCCCGCTGCCGCAGCTGCCACCGCGTTGCCGGAAGCTTCAGCAGGGGGTTGAAGCGACAATCGGCACGTGACATTGTTGGGGTGTGTGTTCTGCTCATAGGCGAAGGCCCGCCGAAGGCAAACCAGGAATGCCGCTGGCCGCGCCAAGCAGGACATGTCCACGACTGCGGGGCGCAGGTCCACATCACACGATGTCACCTCCAGCAGCTGTTTAAGACGCGCTTTTATATCAACTTCCCATTGCTCCAGGGTTACTGAGTGGACGGGATGGCGGCCACCGGGTGGACGGCCAATCAACGCGCCTCCGTCGCCGCGGCTGCTGCGGCCGCCGCCGGCCCCATTGCCGACGGTGTGCGCTTCGCCGCTGCTGCCACCGCCACCGCTGCCGCAGGGATGGTACGACATCGGCAGCAGATGCCAGCCTGGCGGCACGAAACCAGCGGTGAGATAGCACAGAAGGTGCCGTACGCCCGGTGTGTCGTGAAGGCCAGGCCGGACCGCCGCCGCCGCCAGGTCCTCCGCGCCGCCGAGCGCCCCACACACAGCACCGTGCAGCACCCGCACCTCCGCCAGCCATAGCTCTGCAAATATCGCCAACAAGTTTGTCGAAAGAGTCGGCGCCGCCCGCACGGCCCCTGTCGAGGATGCAGCGGCCGCAGCGGCAATAGCCGCCGCCGCCGACGACGACGACGACGACGACGACGCTTTAACGGCGCCACTGGCACCGGTGGCTGGGACAGCTCCGTTGCCACCGCTACCCAGGCTCCCCAAGGCGGCCAAAGTAGACCACTCGGGGTGCGGCAGCCTGGCCTCCAGCCCCAGACGTACAGCTCTTAGAAGGACCTCAATCTGCCGCAATGAATCTATCAACGGTGATAGCACAGCAGTGGCCCACAGGTCCAGCAGCGCCAGCTCCGGCGCCGGGCAGGCCGCAGCGGAGGACAACACGGACGTCAGGCCAAGTGCGGACGGCGGCGTCGCACCCGAAAGTGATCCCTCTGGCGCCGCTGCCGTGCTGCCGGTGGAGCCTTCCGCCCTCGTGGTGGCGCTGCCGAGCCGCATCGTGGCATCCATTGGACCAGCATGAGCGAACCTGAGGTTGCCACTGCCACCGACGGCGGCAGTAGTGTTGCTTGTGGCGCCGGCAGAGTTTGGGCCCCACGCGAATGCGCCGCGCCAAGGTGCGGAGAGTACGGCCCCCGGGCTGCTGCCGTTCCCGCCAGCGCCAGCACCAATGACGGAGCGCAACTGTTGATGTACGGCACCAGGTGATCCACCGCGGCTGCCGGGTACTGCCGATGCTAGTGCGAAGATAGTGGAGGCAGTCCCGGGACGTGGCTGTAAGCAGGCCATTCGCAATGTCGACTGCTCCTGCTGAGGGGAAGCAGATTTAGGAGCCGCGCTGGCGCCGGCGGCAGGGGCTGCTACCGCCTCGTTGGTAGCAGCGGGACCGCTAGTGCTTGTGACGACTGTGCCGCCGCCACCGGCGGCGGCGGCGGCAGTCTCAAGCGTGCCAGCTCCGGGTGGTCTTTGCGCCGCTTGCTGCAGCTGCTGCAGCCGCTGCCGGGCGCTGACGCCGGATAGCGTGACGCGCAGCTGGTTTAGCGGTGTCATGGGTGTGGCGGGCTTAGAACTGTGGGCTCCTCCGGCTATCTCTCCGCTACCGGCGCGACTGGCCTCCAGCACCAACATCTGCACCTGCACCTGCATCTCTGTGTGGCCTGCCGGCCACATCAGCGTTCCAGCCCGGGACGCTGCCATTGCCGCCGTGATGACCCGCTCTGCAGCCGCCACCTGTATGGCAAGAGGCGCTACAGCGATGTGCTCCGCCGGCAAGAGCGCTAACCTTGCCGGCGACACCGGCCCTGGCGCTGCCGCCAAGCGGTGCAAGGTAAGCGCCACCGCCAACGACTCACCACGCTGATGGAGGGCGTGAGGCGCGGCATGCGGCGGCTGCAGCGCCGTCTCTACGCCGTACAACGACGCCAGGTAGTCCAGCATGCTTGGTAGCCGCACATTCAGCGGCATTGTCGCCGCCACCTCGTTGCCCGGCTCGGCATCCGGATCCACGAGGCCGTACACCGGATATGATAGCGTGAGCACGCCCGGCGTCAGCAGCCGCTGCAGCGCCCAGCCCACAAATCGACCCAACCTCGCCGCTGGCAGCGCAGGCATCAGCACCTCCGCTGCCAGCAGCTCGTGAAGGCGTGGATAGTCTAGCGAAGACACATCATCGGCGACGCGGCCGTCCATCAACGTTTGGCGTACAATGCGTACTGCTGCCAGGAAGTCCCAGCCCGTAAGCGGTGCCGCAGTTGGTGGCAACGCCGCATGCGCCACAGCATGGTTCAGCCCTGCCACCAGCAGCGCCGCGGCAAGCACGTGGTTCGCGACGTCAATGTCTGAGCCGCCCTTGGTGCCGAAAACCTGCGCGAAACGCCGCGCGCTCGGGTGCGCCACCGTCTGCATTGCCGCCGCTGCGGCTGCACGCAGGCTGCTCGGTGGCTGCACCGCTGCACGCACACACTGCGCCAGCACGTTCGGGTGCAGTCGAGGCACGGCGTCAGCGGGCATGGCCAACAGCAGCCGGAAGGTGGTTTCGGTGCCGCGCATCATGTAGTCGCGCGCGTTAATCTGTTCCAGAAGCATCGCCAGCGTTCCGGGGCTGGCATGAGCAGTTAACAGCAGCAGCCAGGCGCCAGAGCGAGCTGCACGCACAAGAGCCGTGCGCGTCTCCCGAGCGGCGGCTGGGTCGTCGGCTTGCACGTGGCGAACCACCACCTCGCTTGAGGACCAGTGCGAGTCGCGGTGGGGCTCCAAGGGGAACAACTGGCTGGCGCAAAGGGCCTGAGGGAGGTCGGGGGGGTTTGAGGATACGGTACGGGCGAAAGGGTGCAGGTCGAGGGGTTGACATACCGTATGGGGCATTGAGGCACTTGTTGTGCCTTATTCGGTACGGCAGTTCGTTAAAAAGAGAGCTGTCGTTAGTTGAGGGCGAGGTATCGGAAATACCTTTCTGAAAGGAGCGACGGGGCTCTGTTGTTAGCGCCCCAAGGTTTCGGGCACGTCTGCAGGAGCTAACACGGTTTGCGTGATGTCGTACGTCCGCGTCTCCCGGCTCTCTCTTTCCGCCTACACGAGCCCTAACCCGCCTCAACCCACCTGCGCCTGATAAACCACCGCGACAGGATCCTCCCCTGGAGCAGTGGCTAGGATAATTGGGGCAGCGGGGGGGGAGGACATAAGGACCGCCAGAAGCCGCTCGGCCGGGGTGAGGTCAGCAGCCACCGCTGCGGGGCCCAGCACGGCAGCAGAGTAGCTATCGGCAGCCGCAGCCAGCGCCTCGGGCGCCACGATAGCTGTCAGAATGACCTGAGGAATAGGAGAAAGGATTGCAGGGACTGTGAGGCTCCGGGCGAGGCTGGGAAAAATTTCCAGCCACCTTACGGTGTCACACACATGTGCGCGGAAGGGGGTTCGAAGGAAAGAGGAACAATGCGCCATCGTCTACGTCAAGAGTCGCGATACGTTGCTGTTTATGGGACAATGCATATTGGCAGCATGCGTTAGGGGTATCACAATATGCGGCAGCTTCATGCAAGTTAAGACACACTGTGGCGTGGCGTGGCCTAGTGGTCCCTAGCTCCCTATCCACAACGGACGGCACGTGTCGGCATGTCAACGCGGGCGCCATTCTAGGCGACCTCAAACCGCACACCTGGAAGATTGGTTTGCTCAGCAAGAGCTCTCGCCAACGGTCCGGCAGTTGCGCCATTGCGCTCTGCGAAAGTGTGGTCCGCAGATCCGGGCGGACGCCCCGCGGCATGGCGTCCGCCGTCAACAACGTGTACCACACCCGGGGCGCCGCCGCCACTGCCGCTGCAAGGCCGCCGAGGTCCGCGCCTGCGGCGGAGTTTGCCAGCCACTTGAGATCTGCCAGGACCGGTTCGGACGGCCAGGAAGATGGCACGCCAGACGCAGCTGCAGCGGTGGTCCCGTTGGATCCCATCGATGTATGAGCCTCATGCACCTGCGTGAGCATTTGCTTGACGGCATCCTGTACGGAGGGGTCCATGAATGATGACGCTGTGGCGGGCCGAGACACCGTCATCCCACCTCCACCGCCGCCACCTCCGCCGCCGCCACCTCCGCCGCCGCCACCAGATGCTACGGGACCGTCAGGATTTGCCAAACCCGGAGCCTCAGTGCTACCCTTTGTCGATTGATGCTGGGACTTGGGCGGCTGCTGCTGCTGCTGGTTTGGCAGGCTTGAAACTGACTTTGAAGCAGGGTGTGCTGCCGCCATGGCGGCGCCGCCATGCCGCGCTGCGTCCGCGGTGCCATGGAGAGCCGCTTGTGCCGACGGGGTGCCTCTACCAAGTACGTATAATGCTAGCTGTGCATCGTCAACCGTCACCTCCCCTGCTGCCTGCTGCTCCGAAACCGCAAGTAGCAGCCGGAAGACGACGCCTTCCGTCCGGCCCAGCGCCGCGCCCACCAGAGACCACACGCTCGACAACACTGCCGCCGCCAAGTCTTCCATGCGGCAGCTTGGTGGCGGCGGCGGCGCCGTCGCCTGCAGCAGCTGTGCTGCCGCCTCCGCCGCCGCAGCATGTGTTTCGGCACCGCTTGCCGAGGTACGAGTCCCGCCACCGTCAGTCCAGGATGTCCAAGCAGAGCTGGCGCTATCCGGCCGGACGCGGCTTATTGAGCGGGAGTCTCCTGGCGGCATGCCCGTGACAGTGCTGGCAACGATGGAATCGTATCGCGTCACAGTAACTGCACCATCGCGCGTTGCCACCGTAACCACAGCCGCGCCATTGCCGACGTCACCGCTACTGGTCCGCACCATATCCTGGTCATCAGTAATGCGCGCCGAGCCGGAGAAGCCATCTTCCGTTTCGGCGTAGTATGAAGACAACTGCCCAGAGTCCATCCGTGACGGCGCGCTGCTGACGCCGCGGATAATTGTGCGGCTCGCCGCGCGGCTGACGGCACGCGACGGTGCACGTGAAAGCAAAACGGAAACCAACGCCTTGGCGCTGCGTTTGCGTGCCTCACCCACGCTCATCTCCGGTGGGGCGGTGGGACCCTGCAGCTCCCGCACCAGGCCCAATGCTCCCGGTGTCTCTGTTACGCCACGCCGCAGCGCTGCCCGGAACATCGCCAGCAGCACCGATTCCGGTAACGTCCCACACCGTGCTGGATGTGTGCGCGCCAAATCCTCCAGCACTCCATGCACTCGCATCACACCGTCCACCAGCGGTCTCCAGCGCTCCACAGCCGCCGTCACCTCCGCCAGCGCCGCCTCCATCGCCGGCACCTCCCCCTCACCAGCGGCAGCCTGGTTGGCCTTCGTGACCGTGCTGTCCACCAGACCCGGATGCGTCCAGATAAGGCCCTTGGTGTGCGCAATTGTGAAGGCGATATCATCGTGCATAATTGACAGCCGCGCGCGGTGCTGCCACAGCCGCGTTGCCATCTGTCGTGCGGCCGCCTCGCGCTCTCCGGCCAGCGCTGCCAGTAGTGCACGCGACAGTGCCGCCCGCAGCTCCTCACCGCGCAATGCGAAGCACACCGGCGTGGTGTACTGATACACTGCAGGCGGCAGTGGTGGCGCTGCCCCGGAGCCAGAGCCGCCGGCGGTGCGCATGCGTAAGTAGAGGTGGTGTGGCTCCGTGGCGAGATTGGCGTGGGTACGCCGCATCACCGCCTCGTACCTTTTGCACAGCCGTGCCAGCAACGGCACCTCTGCAGGGGTGCCGTACATGTCCACGATCGCCACGCGGCCTCCGCGCACCGCAGACGCCATCTTTGCAAGACGCGCGGCAGGGGGAGTAGGACGGCGGGAAGTGAGTTGGAAATTTTCAGGGCCTAGGCGAATCGTAGAATCATATGTGGTAGAGAGGTGAGATCCGATCTAAATATCTCAAGATACAAACCCATAGTGCCACGCGCAGGAAGTATAGATAAATGAACGGATTTGAGGACAAACGCAACAACACGCACCTTATCTAACAGCCCCTCCTCCGTTATTAGGTAGAAGACTCGGCTGCTCTTCCCGAACATGGCCTTGACCAGGTTGGCCCCTTCCCGTGCGGGATCAAGCAGCAGCGGCGGCCGACTGGCCATGGCCATGTGGGCAAGGTTGTCCCTCCACAGCGGCTGAGTGTTGGCTAGCATCTCCGGGGGAAGCGTGGAGGTCATCTGCATGAAGGAAATGGGCGCCGCCATAAGGAGGCCAGAGCAACGTGCCCGCGGAGACGGGGACTTAGGGTTTGGGCTTTTAGGGTTGGGTCTGTCCCGGCCCGGGAAGGCAGATTGCGGTAGGGATGGCGTTGCGGGACGTTGTCTCAATCAATGGAGCAGCGCATCCCTCCCACAGGTGATTATCGTGCGAGAATCCATTCCAACCAACCAAACCCTCGTGGGAGCCATCCCATCCATCCCTAACCCGACCAAGCTCCCTATCATCTTTAAACTACAGCCCCCGAATGCCCCCGCATGTCCCCCCTTCCCTCCAGGGCCCTGCTCCTCTACAATTTCACACACCCTCGTCTGACCTAATTTTGTCCAACCGGGTTAGTTTGATTCCCTGACTCCGCCACACCTGCGCAAACCGGTCCGCGACAAACGCCGTGAAGTCGAAGGGCGGCTTGCTGACTGGCACACCCCGCTGCTCGAGCAGATCCCGCCACAGCCCCAGCACCGCGCTGCGCTCCCGTCCGTCCAATGGGCCCAGATACACCACCGCCGCCACCGCCAGGGTTGCGTCGCCCACCAGGGCGGGAAGGCGAGCCTCCACGGAGGTGAGACTCTCGCGCCACCGGGGAATCAGGCCCTGAGGAAACGAAAAAGATCAGGCAGGCGCATGCGCAGTGCATGTAGTAATTGCTATGTGCGGGACGTGCGAGCGATACCCGGATGACAGTCGGACGGTGCCCGCACGCCGGTAAACGCGGATAGTGGCAATAGGGATAAACTCAAGGAATGGTTAGAGGACGGGGTGGAGCTAAAGCCGGGCTGTGGCTTCGGCTCAACTGCCGACCCTTTACTTCCCCCGCGTCTCCTCGTTCCAGCAATCCATCGCCTTGCTTAACCCCCACACACACCTGCACCAGTCCCGACAGACGGACGATATTGCTTCGCTGCAGGTCGTTGTCCCGCAGCCGAGCCCCTGCCTCGCTCAGCTGATGCTCCAGGATCCGCAGGTCGTTCCGTTGGCGTGACAACTCCGTCTCACCCGCTTTGAGCTCGCCGCGCAGCCTTTGCAAGGGGAAAGGGAAGAGGAGTGTCATGCAGAAGTTGAGGCGATATGGACAGATAGGCAATATGGACAGAGCCTTTTTAGTTCTTCAGTTCTTTTTTAAATGGATTTTAAAGTAAAACCCTAGAACCCCCCAAAACATAAAAGGCATCTGTGAATCAAGCGGAAGCGTAGGTACTATTGCATCATCATGAAACCAAAAGGGAAAAGAAACAGAACGAACGTGTGTCTGGGGGCGGCTTAAAACGGAGGAATTCTCGGTGTGGCCTATTGCGCTATCCAAAATGCAGCCCTTTTGCCGCACATCCCAGCAAGGATGTGTTTCGAACATAATGCGCTGCAGATGGCTCTCGCTTCCTTCCCGTTCGCCACCTCCACGCCCGTTCGCGTTATTCCAATCACACAATCCCGGCATTTGGACCTTTTGCGAGCAGCGTCAGAAGCCGAATACAAGGATCGCAGCCTACTAACGTCCCCCACTTGCACGACGCGCAGCACGGCGAAACCCTATTGTTTCTCCCACCCCACCCCACCCCTCCCCATCCCGCGCAGTGCTTTACCTGCGTATGTACACCTTTGTGTTTTCAAGCCGCTCTTCCCCTTCCTGGATCCGCATCAGCCGCATCTCGCACTCTTTCGTGGTTCGAAGCAGTGCCGCCACGCTCAGAACCCACCAGGCAAGGCTCTTGGCCGCAACGGACACCTAAGAGGGCGATGGGGGCAGCGGAAGCGGAAGCGGAAGCGGAGGCGGAGGCGACGGGCATGTGACACGCATGGCATCGTCAGAGCAAACGTCAAGGACGGCGGAGTGATGGTGCCTCCACGCAGGGATTCGCGGTTCACCACGCCACTGCCTTATAAGTAGCATGGACCGAAACGGGCCCGGGGAATCTGGATATAGATGTCACCTGTAGACCTGCGCGCTCACAGAGCGTCGGTAGCTAAAAGCATAGCTTCAACGATCAGCGGTCCTTTCGACAGAAACAGTTATTATCCGAGATGTTGGAATGGAAAGCGCCCCGCTGCCGGAGTGCCGGCAGCGTATTACTGTATCACCGTATTACTTCTTTCCCATTTCCCTGCTGGTATTATAAATAACAACGTGCGTGTGTCGCGCATCACTCTCAATACGGGATGCCTGCCATTATGTTTTATGCATAGCGGCAATAGTGCTTCCAGTTTGGTCCCTCGTTACACCGCTCCTAACCTCCTCCCTTTACGATCTTCCCGACAACCTGCCGCCCTGCCACCGTCTCACCCTGTTCCCTCCGACTTTGCTCCCTATGCCCTTTTTTTCATCAATTCCAGCTTCGCACCTGCTCCACGCTGACCACATTGAACTCAGGTTCCTGCAGCAGCCTGGCCAGTTTTGCCGCCTGCACGGGGCTCACCGCCTTGACGTCGAAGTCACGCAGGCGGTCCAGCAACTTGGGGTTCTGCTCTCCCAGGAGCCGCTGTGCGTTGCGCCAATCGGCCGGCCAGTCGAATAAGACGCAAAGCGCCATGACCACCAGCCTAATTAGCACGTGGGGATCCTTGTACGACCGGATCTCTGCTAGATCCATCTCGCTAAGCCCGCCCACCTGTGATGCAGGCCCGGAAGGCGGCGCAGCCGGGCCATATGAACGGCGCGTTATGATGCTATATGGCGTTACGCCCTATGGGGGCAAGGGAGATCGTTCATGATCAAGGGATGCGTGGAGCCGCACGGAAACGGTGCGACTGGGAGGCGACGTGCGGTCCCAATATAAGCGGTGATGACCCACCCTCAAGACGCAGACGACCCACCAGGTCGTACCCAACCTGCCGGCATCTGCCAATCGCCATTCAGCTAGCCCCTCTCAGCTCATCGTCACACATCCTTCCGCTTGACTTTAGTTTTACGTCTAAAGGTCTGGAGGTATGATTTTAAGCAACGACAGATATCAGGCCCCGTCCGGCAATGACATTTACAGACGGAATAAAAGAAGAAGCCTGAGATCTATTGCCGGTCCAAGTACGGTCACAATCATGCCGATGTGATGAGAGCGTGCAAGAAATCATGCACATTCGTGCAGTTGCAGCCTAAAGGCTGCGGCAGCATGCAATTTGCCAGGAAGGCCGCGCAACAGCGTGTGTATTTATTTGCCCATGGCTCCGTGCGCTTGTGTTGGTGGGAAAGCGCTGCTGGCTCCTACTATACTTATCATCGACATCCTTTAAAAAAGGGCACTCGGAGCAATATTTATTAAAAATATTAAAATAATCTTGCCTTTCCCTCCTGCCCTGCCCCGCACCAGCAGTTCACGCACCTCCTCTATGGCCTTCTGATAGCGCATCTTTGCCGCCGCCACCTCCGCATCCACCTCCGCATGGACCTGGTCCACCAAGGCCTGTGAGCGCAGCAGTTTGGGGTGGAAGGTCTCCCGCCAGTTTGGAGGGGCTGGCTAAACATCCACGGATCGCAGAACAACATTAACGCACGAATAGGCCACCTGATACAAAAAGTGACAGACCCTTCAGAAGCGTCACGTGGCGGTGTGCATGATTATTTGCAGGCTGCAAGGTGCACACATGGCACACAACGGCTGTAGGTCCTACTGGGGAAAGAAATGGTTGTCTAATTAGCACAGACACCAAGACGACGTGCTGTCACGCCCCTTGCCTGTGTTGCTTCCGCCTTGGCCTCCTGATCAGCCAGCTCCGACGAGGTTTCCGCGATGAATTTCTCCAGGTGCGCGACCTGAGACCGCATAGTCTTCAGCTCCTGCGACGAAATCCATAACTAGTTTAGTTTATAATATAATAAGATGGGTCGGTAAGACAGATTTTGAAGGCTGAATACTTGGATGAAGTAAAAACTCCTGCGTGTGCTCACATCCTGCAGTCTGGCTGGATCTCATAGGTGGCCCAGCCCATCGCGCGTGATTCCCGACCTGCATGCCTTTCCGTGCATTGCCATCCCCGAATACGCACACGCAAATGCGACCATCTGTGGTCATATCCACTGCCTCATAACACCCGCTGTGGCCTCATCCCCACATACACGCATACACGCTTACACGCTGTGTATACATGCATACACATACACACATACACAGCGCACCCACTTCCTTGCTGGAGGTCATGAACTTATCCAGCTTCTCCATGCTCTCAATGCACGACTGCAGCTGTGCGTCGCTGGTTGCCAGCTTGGCAAGGCAAACATACAGTGTGGCTTGTCGCGCCTGAAGCACTTTACGGTGGCTGCTGTGAACTAAGCTCAACATGTGGACCAGGTCTGACACCTGGAGTGGCGGGCACAGGAGGGCGGAGGGAGAAGAAGCTGACTTGAGCGAATTATCCAGGGGGGCGTGGGCAGCTAGGGGGGGTTAAGATTAAGGGCAGGGAGCCTGCACCAGAACGACCAATAACTCAGGCAGACGTGCAATGAAAGCCGAGCGAACGGAGGAACAGGGACTGAAGAAAAGAGCAAAGTTCAGTCCGCTTGCTCTGATTGGGTCCGCCACGAATGCCCCATGGGGTACCAGTACACATCACCTCGACAAATGAACCATAATCCGCTTAGGGTTTGTTTTGTGCACAGTTTCTCCTGTGAGGCCCATTTGGGGTGGGGCCACTGAGGCAACCTACTCACCTTAGACAGGGGCAGTGATGCCCCCGGATCCAGCAACCCCATCTGCCGATACAGCTCCTGCGCCTGTGCATGGATCGCCACGGCCACTTCGCCCACGCGCCGTAAGAGCTCGCTGTCCTCCCGGGCCCGCTGTCTCGCTGCTTCACGCTCCTCCGCTGCCGTCTTGGGCCGCCGGGGGATGACCGCCGCCATGCGCTCGCTCAGCGTCACGTTGCGCTTGATACCACGTGATTCGGGACTAGGTGACCGCGACTGGCTGCGGCCGAAGCGCAGAGGATTGGCAGCATGGCCACCGGCGCCGTCGGCGCCTTCACCACCACGGGAGCCGGCTTGGCTGCTGGCGGTCACGGGGCGATCGAGGTAATCTGGCTCGGGCACTCCCGCGAAGGTAGTCGTAATGTGCAAGGGACCGTGCTGCGGGATGCTGTTGTCGGCCACGTGCGCTGCCAGGTTGCCTAGCGCCTCGGCGCAGCTGCAGGTGGCACGGACAAAGGGGCGGAAAGTAGCAGGGTGACGGGAAGTGCATGCGGCCAAGGGATGCTGCGGTGTTAAACATGGGTAAATATGGATGCGATAAAGAAAAGTACTTTCGGGTCCGCAACCCCCTTAGTCAAAGCCACCACAGCTGGTCGGTCTTTCGCCTGGCCGTTGCTTGTCTCATCATCACACACACCCTGCCCTGCGTTGAAAGCCTGCCCAACACGTTCCCAAAATAAATGAATCCCGTTTTCTTCGCGCGTCTTCGCAGCGTCGAGGTCTTCATGGACTGAACAGCCGACACGCACGCCATCCATGCACCGCTTACACCCGCACCTGGCCTGCTGGTCCTCCACTGTGGGATCTGCAGCTATCATGGTCGTAAGCGCGGCCGCCAGCGTCGGGTAGCGACTCCGGAGCCGGGCCCACGTGGCTGGACTCGCCATCAGCAGAAAGCGCAGGCCCGAAACAAAGCGATACGAGCAAATGACCTCGAGCTCCGCGCGCGTCTGCTCCGCCTGGCGCAGCTCCAGAACCCGTGCGGCACCGTAGGACGAGCTGTCTCCTTCGGACTTCATCGGCGGTATCGTGGACACCTGCTGTTGCGGCTGCTGCTGCTGCTGCTGCTGCACCGGCTGTTGTTGCTGCGCCGCGGGCTCATCAACATCAGGATATTGGCCAGAGGATGTCATATTGGGCGACAGTGCGTTGGAGTCCACGCGCCCTGAATCAGATGTTGTCATGCCGCCTCCCGTGCCCCCGTTGCCCCCGTTGCCGCCGCCTCCCATGCCGTTGGCGGTCCCAGCGCGCCGCCGGTGGTTGGCCGCCTGTCCAAACATGCGATTCAGCGTATTCTTGTTCATGGAGTTCCGTGCTGAGGAGCGGCCGCCCGGCCCGGTGCCAGCGGCTTCACCCCCGCCGCCGTCCTGTGAAGCGCTAACCTGGCCACTGCCGGTGCCGGTGCCCGTGCCGGTACTGCTCGCCGCGGCAGCGCCGGCGGAGCCGATGATGGAGCTCAAGTCGGAATCTACGACCACCGGTTCCAGACCCTTAAGTAGCGGCAGCCCAGCACCCTCGTGGAGATCACGGCACAGAGCGCCCGCGGCAGCGGGCCGAACCAGGAGAGATTGGAGCAGCTCCAAAGTGGCATCGTCCTGCAAGGTTGGTTAGGGCGGGTTCGTTAATGACGAAGCGAGATGGGGGGAAATACACGCGGGAAGCTACACGCGCTATTCTTGACATGGACGTACGGCAGTGAGTCCGTTGCAACAAATGCACGAGAAAGCGCTCCTAGGCGGACAAGAAAACTATATTTTCCAGCGGAGAGCATCCTTCGAATGTGCGCTCTTTCTCCTCAGCCTCCTTGTCGCGCAGCCAACAGCTCGTGGACCCAAAGGAGCTACCAGCCAACTTGATGCCAATGTCTCACCTGAAGCATCCCCTCAGTCAACAAGATGATGTGTAGAGTTGAGGTTCCTGGGCCAGCAAGCTCCGCCTCCGGTCCTGCGCCATTGCCGCTGCCAGCGGCTGGCCTCGACACTGCGTCCCCAGCCGCGCTGCTACCGCTGTCATGACTTGTCCAAGACTTTGGTAACAGAGTGATGGCGTCGGCCTCCCCAGGACCTATGTATGGCACGCCGGGTACGGCGAAGCCGCCCGATGCCGCCGCCGTTGCCTGTGAGTAGTATCCGCCAGAGGCGATTCCAGCTGGTGCTGCAATCGGTTGCAGCACTTGAAGGAGTTGCTGCAGCAGCAGTTGCCGCAAGGAGAAGTCCTCCGCTGGAGCCGCCCACATGCTGCCATTGCTGCGGTTCACGGCCGGCCGGCTGACGCGGATGACATTCGCGCCAGTGGCAAGGGCTGCGAGGCCCGCTGTGTGCTCCAGCATCGCAATGTTGCTGCCGACCAAGATGACGTTGCCGCCACTGAAGTACCCGGAATACAGAGCAGCTGCCGCAGGCCGCACCATCTCCGCGTATCCCCACTGCCCTGCCGCATCTTCCAGCAGCGCCAACGACAGCGGGCCCATGTTGCATCGTGGCAATGGCATCGTCTCCTCAGCGTTCAATGTCGCGGCCGCCGCTGCTGCCGCTGCCGCGGCTGTGGCTGTTGGCAAGGGTTGATTTTGCGTTGCATTTGTAGCCTGCAAATCATCAGGATTCCGGACGATGCCCGCCACTCCGGCGGGTGCTTCGCCGGGACCCCCTCCGCGTCCTCGGTTGGATCCACCATGCTCCCTAAAGGTGTCCCGAATGTGTGCCGCGAGCAACGAGCGCACCAGGCGCAGCAACGCCGGGTGACTCAAAGGCCGTCGTATTATCCATCCCGCGGCACCCGGGTCTGGGCCAAACGAATCTGCCGCCGCCCATGGCGCCGTCGCCGTTGCCAGTGGCCCGCCGCTGGTCGTGGAGCGCAGCGCGCCACCGCCATCGACAGGCCAGAGTGGCCCCTGTTCATCCGCCACCTCCGCCGGGTCGTCGTACGCCGGTAGTGATCCCATTAAGGCCGCAAGCAGGAGGTCGATTTCACGCGGTGGAATTCGTCCCGCAAGACTAACCCGCAGGGACCGGAGGTCGGCGGCGCCGCGGCTCGAATAGTCCGCCCAAGCTGCGAGGACCTCTAACGGATCACTGTCCAACGCTTTCAGATGTGACGGCTGCCCCGGCGGCGTGGCTGCTGAAGCTGCATCGTTACTTACTGGCGGCGGTGACGCGGCGGGTGATGCGTGCGACTGTGCGTGTAGGTGCTGCTGTGCCAGCGCTGCCGCCGGAGGCTGTGGCGGCGGCATATCCAGAACATTCCGCGCTGCCGCCACGGCAACGTCTAGCCGGCCCGAGGCAAGCGCGCCAAGATGGCGCCCCATAGTTTGAAGCAGCAGCTTGGCCAACGCCTCCCTGGAGGCACTGTCCGATAGGTGGCCCATCACAGAGCGCCCTACCTCAAAAGCCAGGCGTTGCAGTACTTCGCGCAGGCCCCACGTCCCTGTCGTCCCTGTCGATCCCTGGGCTTCGCCCGAAGCGGTGCGGTCTCTCACAGCGCCGTTTGCGACGGCGACGGCGCCACAAACGCGCCGTACGATGCCATTGATCGCCGCAGTGTCGAAGTGCCATAGCGCTGGTGTCACACCTGCGTGTGTCAACGCTGCAACGTTCCGAGTGACGCTCTCAAGCGTCGCCGCCAGAACTGCAGCTGCCGGTGCCAGCGGCATCACCAGCGCCTCCGGCACGCCACAATGCGCCAGGTGTGCCACCGTATGCTGCGCCAGCGCTAACATCACCGCCGGCCGGCTGAAGATAGTTGTGAGGCTGCTGGGCTGCGGTTTATCCGACCCATGCGACGCGAAATCTGTTGTGCAGCGCGCGGCGGCATCCACATGGATTTGTGTTAGGTGGCGGCGCAGGCGGCTGCCCACCTGCTCGGTGGCGCACATCAGCCCATGCGATGTGGAGGTGGCCGCAATGCACGTGCCGCGAAGGGCGAGCCTGAGGTTGGCAATGGCATTGGAGAAGGCAGGGCCAGAGGCAGAGAGCCGTGAATACGGAATACGGGTATGACCCCCGGCCAACAGGTGGGTAAGTAGCTTCCCTCACAAAATAAGACGGCAGCTCAAAGCAAAGATGATAATAAAGACTAGGAAATCCGGCCATGCCTGGCGCACATGGTCGGCCGCTGATGAATCTGGACATAAAAATCAGTACGCCACGGCCGAGCGCTGCTTAGGAAAGCGAGAAAAAGGACGCTGGAAGCGGGGACATGAAAGAGGCAGCTTGCAGGGCCGAGTGTTCGAAGGTCAGGCGCGGTCCTCCACTCTGCTTCGTACAAGACGCGCCCACCCATCCAACCAACCAGGGGGTGGAATGTCCAACACCGTACGCTGCCGTACGCCCGTACCTCAGTCCTGACACGGGGTCACGTATAGCTCGTTCATCAAGCACATGCCGGAGCAACTCCAGCGCCGCTGACTTTATTTCCACCTCACAGCCGGCCGCCACGGCAGCGGCAGGCCCCGCTACCGCCGCCGCCGCTGCATCACCACCGCCAGCTGCCTGCGCTGCCGCCGTCAACTCGCCAGCATGGCGGCCGTCGAAGTGTCCGCCGACGACCGCCGCATTCAGGTCCTCCACCACCACCACCAATCTGTGTCCCGGCGTGGGCCGCAGCGAGCCTCCAGCACCCGGCGCCAGGTGCCACATCACTGCCGCCTGCAGCGCCGTTGGCGATGCCGCCGCGCATGCCGGCACCACTGCCACTGTGTTCTGCAGCTGCTGCATCGGCACCGTCGCCAGCAGGTGGTGCAGCAATGTGCGCCGGCCGCTGCCCAGTGGCCCCACCAGCACGGGATGACCGCCCCCCTGGATTACCAGCTGCGCCGCGTACTGCAGCGCCTGCGTGGCAGCGCTGGGCACAAAGAGCCCCAGTGACCCCGCGCCAGCGCGTACGTCGCGGTAGTAGTGGAATTCGGCACTGGGCGCTTCAGTGCCGCTTACGCCGTCGCTGCTCCTCCTTGCCTTTGTCGAGCTGATGAGGAGCGACAGCGGAACTGCCGGAACGATTGCTGGCCGGTCAGCATGCAGGCTGTGCAGCGTGGCGGCCCAGGGTACCCACACACCGCGCTTGGGCGCCACCAGCCAATTCGCCAGGGACCCACCAAGCGGCAGCACCATGTGCAGATCCGCCGCTGCGGTGGCCTCACGGATAGCGGCCTCCACGCCCGCACGTTGGCCAGGGCCCAACACCTGGCCCGCCAACGACCAGTAGCAGGCAAAAACGGCGCAGCGTGCCAGTGCAAGCTCCAGGTCCGCGGGCTGTCAGGGGAATTCGAACCATACATACCATAACAAATCGGAGGCAGGAGGGGGGAGAACTGATCTTCTGGCGTCCGTGCTGGAAGGAGCGTAAGAGAGATCAGACCCGGTGCTGCATTGTTGCTTGTGGGGGGCGAGGCAAAGAGCACTGGAAGGGTTTGTGTTATGTCCGTGTTAGAAGACGCACGGCTGTGAACGCAGCCGGCAACAGCAGCAACAGCAGCAGCTGCTGCTCCTGCTGCTATACGACGAGACGTGATTTGTCAACTCACTGTGAGTGCGTATCACACACCCGGGATAATCTATAGATCTCTGCGAAATTCACGAGGGATAATGTCCTCGTGAAATGAGATGTCAAAGAATCCCTGGGCAGGTCATGTGCGACATGCCGCACCTGGCGTCCCTTGGGGGGCCAACTGCGAGCCTAACAACTAACGCAACTGACAGACTCATCGCCCTTTCTGCGGCCATTTCCCGTACCTGTTGGGCCCACGTGGCCTCCGATGGCACATCTAACGACCGTACCACCTCGCCGAAGACAGCCGTCAGCCCGGAAACCAGCGTCAGTCCCGTAGGCGGGCCGTGGTTGCCCCGCTCGCGCTCCCGTATACGGCGCAACACCGATTCGCAGCCGGTCACAGAGGCGGCCAGCAGTGCCGCCAGTCGCCGCATGAAGCGGGCCGTGACCAGCGGGGACTGCATTGGCAGGACGACAGGGGGTTTGCCACTTTTCGATTCCATTTCAATCGCCCACCTAACTCCCAATCCCCCAAACGAACACCAGGGAGAAAATCAAGTATCAACGCGTACCATGCCTTGCTGCTTCACAACAGACCGCACGCCCGCCTGCAGGGCTGTCTCCACGTCCCAAACGCCTGTCGCCCCGCCGCCGCCTCCCACATGCACCACCGGCAGCGCTGAAAGCAATGCCGGTGATGCCATCGCCAGGTCAGAGGTCTCCCAGAGGTAATTCGCGCCGCTAGTCAGCTCCGCCACTGCGGTTCCGCTGCTCAGCACGACTGACCGGCTCAGAAGCAACGTTGCCAGGGCGTCGGCTTTCGCCGTCCCTAGCGGCCCGTCAAAGACCACCCACTTGGGCGAGCTTCCAACCACCGCTGCCGAGCCCGACTGTACGTTGGCGCCCTCCGGCCGCCGCCGCAGCGCCCAGTGCAAGGTGCCGTCCAAGCGGCGGAGTAACCAGTCAGTAGCAAGCCGGCCGTCCGCACTCACGGCACCGAGCGGGTCAACTTTACCTCGGCCGCCGTTGCTGGGACCCAATTGCAGCCGCGGAGAATGTAGCGCCTCGCTATACACATGCAACAGGTCATCAGACGTCGCCAGTGTCTCGAGGCCATGTGTTGCCCCCACCAGCGCCTTCCAGGCGGTGGTCTTGCCGCATCCTGGCGGCCCCGCTATCAGCACGCAGCGGTGCGACAACAGCGCATCATAAATGGATGACGCCGCAGAAATCAATAAGGGTGCATTAGCATATGCCAGCGCAGCTAGATGGGACTTCCAAGCGGGTTCTGGCGGCGGGATCGCCGCATCCGCCGCCGTGCCTCCAGCCTGGGCTGGCGGGACCGCGGCGGCCGCGGGTGCCGCTGTAGTTGCTGCAGCAACATGGACGGCAGCGCCGCCGCCGCCGCCGCCGCCGCGGCGTCGTAGCGGCGATGGTGGTGCGCCGCCTCCGGCGCCGTGGTCGCCATTCCCGGTAGCGCGCCCTGCAGGACCTTGTTTGTTCGCCGCGTGAGGCACGGAGACACCCAACACCTCTCGAACTGTGGCGAATACGTTCTGAAGGGCATCGCGCACATTGAATACTGGCGGTGACGGATGTGGTGGCATTAGCGTCGGCGAGCTGCTGCCAGAGCTGGTGCCTGATGGAAACGACAGCTGTGGCCCGCCCGCCAGCTCCGGCGGCGGTGGGGTGCGCTGAGCGAAACCGATCACCTGGTCCAGCAGCCGCGCCAGCATGCCGAGATCCTCTGGATCCGCCGACGGCAATACCACTGCCCGCATGGCGGCATCCAAGGCATCGAGTGCACTTCCCCCCACTCGCGAGAGCCATGAGTTGGAAGCGGCCGCGGCAGCGGCCGAGATCTGGCCGGGGGTCGCTGAGGAGCTGGTTGCTGCCGAAGCGGCGGCTCCACCGCCGCTGCCGCCTGCTGGCACGGTGGTGGCATTTGCGGCCCCGTTGCTACGGCTAATGCCTGGCAGCCACTCCCTGTGGATGTACACCAGCATAGAACGGACGGTGACCGCGTCCAGTGTCAGCTGTGGCGGCGACGCCAGTTGTACTGCAGCTGTCCGGAACCAGCAAGCCGCCGCACGCGCTGCCTCTGCCGCGTCACGCAGACCTGCGCAGCGGAGTCCTGCCTCCAGCGCCACCGCCAGATCAGCGCTGTGCAAAGTCACGGCGCGACCGGCGCGGCGCGCCACCTCACATAGTTCATGGGGAAAGGGCCCCCGTGTATTGCTGGCCTCCGTCAGGAATGACGCCGCGGCAGCGGCGGCGCCGGATGCGTCATTAAAGGGTACCGGCGCATCATGCGAGACTGGCAAATATGCGGCCATCGGCAAAGACAAGAACACGCCCGGCGTGCCGCGCATCGCATTTGGTACGCTGCTGGGCCCTACGTTCGCAGCCTCACGGCCACCACGTAAAGCCGACGGTGGCGATGGAGAAGCCGCCGTGGCCGCGCTTATCCCACCATTGTTGCCCTGGCCGGCAGCAGCGACTGTGGTTCCGGCCCCTCCGACGCCCCCCGGTGGCGAAATGGCGGAGCCGTTCCCACTAACGGTCCGAGCTTTACGCACTTGGCCAGTTGGCGTGCTGCCGGCGCCAACCGCGGCGATCGTCGCCCACGGTGAGGGGACTGACTCACCTGCAATCTGGATCTGTGACTGCCGGTTCGCAGCTGCCGCTAGCATCCCCTGCAGCAGCTCACTGAGAGCTGATAATGCCGCCAGGTCCAGCAGCTCCAAGCCCTCGATAGACAGCCAGGCGTTGAGCTGTATCGCGGTGGCGAAAGTACGCGCCATAGCGGCGGGCGCTGTCGTTGCGTCCAGCATCATGTGCATATGCAGACGCCCCAGCAGGCTGCAGAGCCCGCGCACTGCGCTGATCGGGCTGCAAGCACCCTCGGCTGGATTTCAATCCGGCGCAGAAGTCAGATGGGAATAGAGGCGGGCATCAAACAAAGGCGCAAAGTACAAATCTACGCCCTTCCGCAGAAGATAGGAATGTATGTAACATGTGGCACATATGATGTAACATGTGGCACTGGACGCCACAAAGGTATGGATGGGCGGCCTTCGGCAGCCTTGCTAAGCACACGTATGGTATGAATTGGCTGGCCCATGGCAAGCTCGGGGTGCAATGATAAAGGGTAGCCGGTGACTACTGTAAAGAAGCCTTTTGGCAATCCGTTTGAACGGGAGAATGTTCGAGGTAAAGGTTCGGCACGGTCCCTTTGCACGTATGAGTCATCAACGAGAGCGTCAATACTCACCCCGCACCAGCGAGACCACTGGCGAAGCCTGCAGTGCGCTCACCGCCGCCAGCAACGACGGGACCGTCATAGGCAATACCAGCCCCACCGCATCCTGCGTCGTCCCGTCATATTCAAAGCCGTACTCGTGGCGCTGCGTGCCGAATGCCACCTCAATCGCGCCGCGCTCAGCGTCCCAGTAATGCCGCACGTTTCGCTGCCAGTCGAATGTGTCGGGTCCGGCCACCTCCGCTCCGATCAGCTCCTCAACGACCTGACGGTGACAGATGCCCGCCGCCAGCAACCGCTCGATGCCGCGGACCGTCTGGCGGGGCATCATCGCCGGATCGGGTGAGTTGTCCGCAGCAGCCAGCGTCAGCGGCGGCAGAAGGATGGAGGTGCGGCGTGGGCGAAGGTAAATCGCCGTCGATGCGGGGCCGATGAGCTCACCAGAGCCAAGGGGCAAGTACGGCCCCGCCCCCACAGGATCCCCATCAATGTCGACGGCCGGGACTGCCGCAGCCGCGGCAGCCGTCGCTGTCGCCGCCGCCGCAGCAGCTGTCGCTGCTGTCGGCGCCACGAGAAAGGCCGGCATCCGCGGCGGACCTGCTGGCGGCTGTGGCGTGTTCATGCTCATCCGCGCGCTGCCCATGTTACCCGGCAGCGACGGTGGCGCCGTCACCGCCGGTGGCTCCATCAATTCATCTTCGTCTGTCAGCTCGCCGCCGTCAGAGCGTGCTGTCGGCGCCGCTGCCGCTGCTGTGGCGGTGCCCACAGCCGTCAACGCAGCGCGCGCGGCGCGCAAGGAAAGGTCCTCCACTTGTCTTCCCATGTTCACGTACCCGTACTTATTCCCCGGCGACTGACCGTGCTGCTGCCCCTGCCCCTGTATATGCATATAGCCCAGCCCCTGCAGAGGCGGTCCATGCGTCCCTCCAGGCGCTGCTGCCGCTGCAACCATCGCGCCACGCAGCTGTCGGGCCATCGTCTCTAGACGCAGTACCGACTGATCTAACAGATTTCGCAGTGCAGCACGCTCCCCCTGGGCCGTGCGCTCCAGGGTGGCCGTCACGGTTTGCGTCCACACCACCGCATCCACTAGCATCACGCTCTGGCTAGGAAAGGATGCCACCCACACGTCCGGTGACATGTAGCCGCATGCAAGCAGACAGTCACGTGTATGTGCCGCCAATGAGGAGCGCAGCTCCGCCTCTAAAGCCGGCAACCAAGTCTCTATTCGTAGCGGGGCACTACCGGGTGCCTGAGTGGCTACTGGCTGGCGCAGGGTGCAGACCTCACCGTTACAGCCAACGACAGCAACTACTGCCGGGGGCAGGGGTGCCGAGTCCTGGAAAGGGAAGGGCCCCATGGGAGGCGGGGTGGAGGTTGCTGATGAAATGGAGCGCGATGTTACGCCGGTGCACTGCGGAAGCAGTGTTAGGGAGGAGAGGGGCGGGACGGAGAGGGGAGGGACGGAGAGGGGAGGGACGGAGAGGGGAGGGACGGAGAGGGGAGGGAAGGGGAGGGGAGGAACGGAGAGGGGAGGGAAGGGGAGGGGAGGGACGGAGAGTGGAGGAATGGAGAGGGGAGGAACGGAGAGGGGAGGGAAGGGGAGGGAAGGGGAGGGAAGGGGAGGGAAGTGGTATGATGAACAACGAACCCGGACACAAAGCAGGTGATGGAAAGAGAGCGGAGGGGGGAAGGGGGACAGGGGAGGAGAGGAGAGGGTCGCCGAAGAACGATGCGGCATTGAGGTGTGTGCAACCTCGAATCCTATTAACACAGGAAGTTCCATTTCCCATATACTTCCAAGTCATATGCCACCAGCACACATATCTGCGAACAGGTATCTTCTTCATTCGCCATATCTGGCGGCCATTTTTGTACAAGGCAATGTTTCTCTCATCAGACGCATTTGCTGGGCAGTGCGTCTTCCGCTTGACGCACATGCGGTCTACACCTCACCCACCTCGATCTGATGCTGGAGTTGAATATGCAGCGCACGTGCGCCACCAAACAGTCCCTCAAGCAGCGCCGAAGGAAGCGCCTCGACCTCATTGCCCACCGCGAGCGCCGCGATCAACACCTCGTCACCCACGAGCCACAACCGCGGATAAGCCTCCCGTAGCATTGGCAGCACCGTCTGCGCACAGCTGCGCCGCATAGCGTCGAAGCCCGCCAGCAGCACCCTGCAGTCCTGTGGGCACCGGGGGAGCCAAAAGAGGAAGGAGGTGAAGGGGGCCCGCCCACGCGCATGGATAAAAGATGAGGACCTCAACCTCCGAGATATGGGGGTACGATACACGGGGGGACGGCACGGTGGGAGGTAAGACGAGGGAAAGATCGGGAAATGGTCGGACGCGCAGCAGCGATTCAACAGCGGACATCATCGCATGATGTTTCTGGTGTTTTTCTACTGAAATTATTGAGGAGCGAAGCGGGGTCACACCAACATTTTTAGGGTTGGTGCCAACATGTCCGTGGCGTTGTACGCTTACTTACCCAAACCCAGCCCGCATCCTTTGGAACGAGCCCACGCATCTTCAAGCCTCTTGCGGATGCTTTATGTCCGGCATAACTAACGCTGATGCACGGATGCCGTCTTCTTCATGGAACCAGTAACTACGCCAGTGGTCGAACTATCGATCCATTCAACCCATTCGACCCATTCCTGCACCTGCAGGGCCACCGCCGCCGCCGTGAGGGTCGGCTGCTCCATAGCCGCCATGTTGAGCTTGCGCCAGGCCGTGCCCAGCAGCTCCAGGGAGGCCACCGCATCGGGGCACGCGTCTGCCACCACCGGGTTGTGCAGCAGCTGGTTGAGATAGGTCCACATGTCCAGGCAGGCAGCGGCGTCCTGGAATTGGCGGGTATTATGGAGGGAGGGAGTGTGTGTCGGGAAAACGTGCGCGTGAATGCACGTGCATTAGCAGCTAGAAGCCAGAGCGGTCGACCCGGTGCCTCGAGAGAGGTCCGGTTTTCGGGTGAGTATATGATGGCCGCAACTTAAACTCCCGTCTCACACTCCCATCTCTTTTGCCCCGGCTCACTATTCTTTTCCACAATCTGATTGCCAAGACCCAGCCAAACTACTTCAAGATGATGGGATCCACGCGGAGTACTATACAGACGTCCAGCAAGCAGCAGCCTACGTTTCGTAGGTTATGTGAAGAGAGGTGGGGTGTTTTCTGGGTCAAATGCCCCTAGCATCTCCGCCACGTTCCTTACAGCCCCCATCATAACTTTGCCAAGGCTATATGCTCGTTTCGGGCATTTGTTCTTATATTTGTATATATGTTGCTCAGGAGGCGACTTCCGCCATCCCCGCCGCTAAACAAGAACACAAACACAAAAAACACAATCTTTCTGTAACGGTATTCACCTGCAATCTGCGATGAACACCACCCAGCAGCTGCTCGACCCGCTCGAACTCCCGCAGCACGCCGCAATAGAAAGGGCTGCGCTGCACGCCGCCCAGCTCCGCCACCAGCGCCACCAGCGAGGCCAGCACCTCGGGCAGGTTAGTAGGCGTGAAGGAGTTCCAGGTGCGGGCTTGACTGTAGGTGAGGGGGATGGCCTGCATGCGCTCCTGAATAGAGCGGAGCCAGGAAACCAGCTGAGCTTCGCCCAGGGCCACCTGCGATGTTGGAAAGGGGGCGGGTGTTGCGCGTGTAAGGAACTTCAAAGCGCAATTCAAAGCGACGAAGCGAGGAGGGACCCTAATGGCCCGCACGAGATGATGGCCCGCACGGGGATGTCGATCTGAAGGGAACGTATCCGTTGAAAAAGGGTGACGCGGCGGAATGTGCGTCGGAAACTTTTCCCCCGCCGCAGGAGAACCTGCTTGCCTTCTGCTGCTGCTTTGACTTCAGGCCGCTAATGTGTTAAGCAGAAGTGTTGAGCTGTGTCACCTGCGCATCTCCGCGCCCTTGCATACCCGCAGCCTTTTTCCAATCATATGGCGCACCTGCGAGATGCGCTTTACAAGAGCACGTGTCGCCGCTGACTCGCTGCACGCCGTCACCAGGTGTGCAAGCGACGTTCGCCCCGCGGCCGCCGCCACTTCTGCATCATCCTGCCGTACATGCGTCGGCAGCGCGGCGTACGGGTTCTGCATCATTCGCAGTGGAGATCCCAACTCAGGGCTAAACAGTCCACCGCCACTGACACCGCTGGTGGCGGCCGCCGCCGCTGTCTGGTGTGCGGAGAGCCAACCCAGCAGCATCTTCAAGTGCCGGGGCTTGACGGCGGGATGCACGAGCTGCTGCGCCATGGGCAAGATATCCTGCCATGATTTTACGAGTAGGCTAAGGTGGGCGCCTAGCTTCTGCTCCGCCGGCGTGACTGTGCGGGTGCTTGTCAGGTCGTCGTCGGTGTGGAGGGACTGCACGCACACACAGGAAACACGAAGAAACACATTGTTGAATGCAACAGGGGCGCAAAACGAATAATGCGAAAATGTAAATGCGCCTGTCGTACCAGTAACAATACCTATAAAAGCTACAGCGTCACAGGAGAAAGCCAGGCAGGTGCATTGCCGCGTGTCTGTAATATCCGCAAGTCCACGTTCCGTAGGTCTCGACGGATTCTTCTCAACTGCGCTCGCTCAGCGTTATCGATCCATCTGGAGTACTTCATCCGGCGTCATAACAATGCCGCTTTTGCCTTTTACCAGGCAATATACAGATCCCATTGGCTGGCTCATGTCTCCCTAACACATTCCTCGTTGCCCACGCGACGGGCCTGCCATTACTCTCTTCCATCGCGGGACGTTTGCCGCCCTGGTCCCCACCGTGATCTTGCTCGCGTGCATCCGGATCCGTCCCACTTGCTCTTGCAGCTCCGCGGTCAATCGCGCTCGCTCATCGTCAGTGCACGGCACCTCATACAGCTTGTCCAGGAAACGCCGCCAGCCCGCCAACGCATCCCATAGCGCACACCGCGCAGTCAGCACGCCGCGCGCTGTCGCCAGCTGACTCTCCAGGGAGGCCACCAGGCTGGTGGTTGAGGGATGAGTCAGCAATCGTGCCCAGCTGCTGTGCTGCTCTGCTGAAGCCGCCAAGGTGCGCAGGCCATCCGCCAAGCCATCTAAATGCGAGGACACCTCCCCGGCGTCGGCGGAGGCATCGATGGATACGCCGGTGCGCAGCTGCAGCAGCAGAACCTGCAACGCATTGCCAGACTGCAGCCAGGGTTCGCAGGAACAGGAGCGGGAGCTTAGGATTCGAGTCAGAAGAAAGCCATGGGTCCGATCGGTGGAGTAGGGAGGACAGGATAGGATAGGATAGGCCAGGACAAGGCGTCGGAAAAGAAGACACCGCACTCCCCCGGCCGAACCCTACGAATGAGCCGCACCTAACTTGTACCCTAACTTGTATACCCACAGATGAGATCATTATGTTCCCACACGAGCATCCGCGGTCTTTCACTCCACACAGCGGGCCCCACCATGACATCCACTCACATCCCTACCCCAAAACCACCCCCAACCTTACACACACACACATGCATGCATGCCTCGATCGTACCTCGATCAGCGACGTCTTAAGGTGGGTCACCATGAGCACGGCCGCCGCCTGGAAGTAATCCGCTGCCGCCCGCGCCTCATCTAGGTAACGCGCGACTGCCGCCTGCAGGTTTTCCCACGTAGCGCGCACTTTGCGGCCAGAAGGTGGCTTGCCTGGGTCCGCTAGCTCATCATCATCATCCGTGTTCTGCGAAGCCACCCAGTAGAGGGGGTGGTAGAGGGTGGGGGTGCTCGGGCGACCGTTGGCACCCGCCGCACCTGACCTGTACCGCGGATTGCGAAGGGTCCCAGGGTCCCGGGGGGTTAAAGAGTAAAGAGAAGGACGGATTTCCATGCCACGAGAAGAACCACCGGATCCCAAAAATGTCTGAGGAATGTCCAAAATAAGCGCAGGCAGAGCCGGAGTAACGGGGGAATGGTTACACCGTATCCGCTAGCTCGTCCGGTGCTGCCCAACCATCCCAATCAGAAAGGATCGCTAGGCGTGTAAATATGGAGGTTGGTGATTCGAAGCGCCAAGGGGCGGGCATTATCGAGCGGGCCAAGAGAGGACGGGTAGAATGGCAAGGCCGAAAGGCTTGAAAAATACGTGCTGGGCGGACAAAGTCAACAGCATCACGGTGTAGCAGACGCTCCAGATGGCCCCATTACTATGGTACGTTGGGAAATGTGCATCACTTCTGGCTTGAACCCCTCGATGCCACGTTACAGTGCGATGCATTTCCCAGCCCATTTCCCAACCCCATACACATACATACCGTCGCACACGCACGCACGCACACGCACACATACGCACATACACGCGCGCGCGCACACACGCACTCGATATAGATGACGTGCAGTCGAGTCATGTGTTCAAGATCCGCAGAGATCGATTGGCGGGTAGTGCTCATGGGATCCAGGTGAGGCCAGATCACCTGCGCGGGCAGATTTCGGGTTTCCGCGTGTCCAATATCGATACTTTGACGTAGAGAAGGAGTACAGCATTAGAAGAGGTCTTCCAGGTGAACCCTCGTGGGTCCTATTAATCCCTTTTACAGCATCCCTTTCTAGTACGGAGTACAAAACTGCCTGGTACCAGCCTACACAGCCGTACGCAAGCGCACACCCTTCCAGTCCCCCTTGCCAGCAGCAACCCGACCAGACATGCACCGTTGCTCGATACAGCCATAACCCTAGCCTGAGTAAGGCTCCGTCCTCATCTGTGCCTAACAGCGGCTAAGCTTGGAACACCCGCTGCCCATAGCAGGCGGCCACCCAGGAGGCCCCATGCGTCCCCCAGGAATGCCACATGCTATAGACCTCGTCCCCCAGTACACAGGCGGCTACCACTTCTTGGGTTGGTCTCTTGACCTCAGGGGGGCCCCAAGCCGTCAACTATCCCTACCCTGGATGGGGGTACTATTGATCCGTTCAGATCCACAGACCCGAATGCCATACCTCAACGTACTGCACAAACTCGGGCAGCTGGCTGGGCCGGGCAACCATGCTGTTGGTGTATTCTGCCAGGCGGCCAGTCAGGCTCAGCGACTGGGACACCAGCAGGCCGCCAAGCAGTGACATGATGCCACTGCAGGGATGGTGACAGTAAGCAGTAAGGTCACGGGAAGCGAGTTGCGCGCGTGTCCCACACCTAATTCCAGTCTGCGCTCAATCCCACGCTCAATTACGCCGCATCAAGCCGCTAGCCCCACCCCGCCACCTGCTCTTCCTCTCTAGACAGATCGCCCACATCAACGCGAAAGGTGAGCCTCAGGAAAGAACCTGATCTGTGACCTCTGATTCGCCTGTTATCAACGACACGCCTTGGTTCTGCGTCTCCCCACCTGTGCGCCTTCTGTATTACTGGCAGCGCAGCCCTCTGCAGCGCCGACATCTCCAGTGCCACCAACCCCACGATGATAGATGTCCGCGCGTTGGTCATCTCGCTCAGCCAGGTGGAGGTGGCGGTCAGATCAGCATGCAGTTGCTCTGGAGTCATGCCTGGGCTCCTGGGGACCAAAGCAGGAGTCCGACAGAAATGTAAGCCAGAAAGCGGTGGTGCGGGCCAAAGGTTACATAAGCGGGAGACACGCGCGCACAGTGAAATAGGACAATCTGGAGTTGGGCAAAGAAGACGGTACACAACGTAGGGATTTGTGTGTGTATATATCTGCGTGCATGCGTGCTCTTGCTTGACACGCCAAAGTGTATTGCGAAACAACGCCCGGAAGACTGCTGAAGGGGCAATCTCAGGAAATGGCATACATTATCCCGACGCACTGTATACCCTTGTATATCCCATGTGTCCCCCTCTTGACCTAGCCGCGTAATCGTTGTCCAAGCCCATCCGGCCCCATACACCACCCGATCGCCCCGCTGGCACACCTGTACGCTTCAGCCGTGAACCTGCTGACCATTCCCCACAGCACCTCGTGCCCACGATAGGGCATCATGGCGGGGTGGTGCATGGCAGTGTTGTAGTCGTTCAGTATCGATAGCTGCAGCCGGGTCTGCTCAGCCGTGCCGACAAACACATTCCGGGGATACACCCCGACATGAATCACGCGCAGCGACGGGAGCAGCGGGGCAGGATGGAAATTGAAATGAAGGGGAGGAGAGTCAATAAAAGGAAAAGCTTTCACTACGGCATCGGAGGCCCCTGCACCTGATTGCCATCTGAAGCTGCACACGCGAGGGTCCTACAACGTGATAGGCTTTTGAGGTATGGCTTATGGGCACACACATCCGGTCGAGAATAGGGCTACACATTCGCATCATCAAGGTTGTAATATATCAACTTCTCAAGGTATCAGACTTCTCAACCGCCCCAGGGTCCAGTGAACGCGCTTCGATGAAATATGGACATAGTCACAAATTGAGCTGCATAGCCTTTCCCCTCGGTGCGTACGGCAACGGGCCACCTGGCCCTTCAGCTCCGATGCCGCCACCGGTTGGTTCCCCAACGTCTTCTAAACCAAAGTACGCACCATCATGGTCCGCACATCCACCGCGCCGCGCAGCACCTCCGCATTGAAGCTACCGGCCGCGCGCGCCGCCACACTGCCGCCGCCTTCACCCGTGCCGCGTGTAGCCAGCATCGCCGACGGCACCGGGATGCCCTTGGAACTGATCTCCCCGATAAGGTTCCGTACCTCGGGGTAGGTTACCAATGGCGCCGCCGACACCACCACGACGTGCAGGATCTCGCGAGGCAGGTTAGCCACAGCCGCTGATAGCTCTTCGGATCCAGGGCTGATCACGAACAGCGGCGCCGGTGTGGGTATGCCCTCCTGTGAGTCATCATCCGTGTCGTCTGACGGTCGAATCCGTGGTGAAGCGCCGTCGCCGCCATATGACCATTGACTGATGCTTGCCGATAGCGGCATGCCGTTGGATCCCCTACGCCGACCAGTGCTGGCGGCAAAGGACACGGTCGCCAGCGTGCCGGCACGGCCCCAGGTGGGCAGACCTGGAGTTCGCACCGAGGCGGTTGTGGTCGCAGCCGCAGGGTCCTCAATGGTGCCCTGCACAACGTACAGCCCCGCCTTGCGCGGTATTTCCAGTTGCTGAACGCACAGCAGCACTGCCAGGCGTGCCAGATCCAGTAGCTGCCCCAGCATGAGGCAATCGGCGAGGGTGATGAAGCGCAGCAGCAGATGCGCCGCATGCACGGCGTCATGCAGGTTTCGGTGCCGCTGCTCCGCATCTTGGCGCGCCAATGCTAAGGACTTGGTCTTCCATGCCTGGCTGCCTGCGGGGGAGGACGGCACCGACAGCGCGGTCATTCGGTATTCAGGTCGGGGCCCAAGGGCACGAGAACGGCAAGAAGGATCTAGAGATCCTTGAAAGGGTGCCTGCCACGTGGAGGGCCGGGATTAGAAGGAATACGAGTCGAATACGTCTAGCATAGCTGGCTTTGCGGGTCGGGCTAGACTGATGAACACCGGTACCCGTCCCACGACAGTCTGCACATAGCTGGACGCAAGCAGGCGGCACAATAAGAGTTGTCGTTGACTTTCACAATTTGATGGTTACGGTCAGCGTGTCTCCCCTGTCTCTCCATTCCGCGTAAACGATGTGTACATACACCGAACATGGAAAGGCGTCACCGCAAAGCGTCACCTCGGGACCGATTCCCGCCTGGAAGTGTTGTAAAGTGTTTAAATAAAATAATTTAAACGCGCTGCTCAGCACACTGCATTTTGTGCAGCGAAGCAACCCACCTGGCGCTTCGAAGCGCTGCTGCCGTGCTTCTTGGCGGGTGGGCTTGGCCACCGCTGCCTGCGCTGCCACCAGGTTGGCCTGCACAGCCTGTCCCACCGCCTGTATCTGGGACCGCACGTATGACACCATGTCCTGTAGTGCCGACGCTACCAAGTTGCGCTGTTCTTCGCGCATGCGCTTAAAGTCGGCCATCGTGAACTGATCTTGCAGCGTGCCCACATACCCTAGCTGGTAGGGCAGGCCGCTTTCTGGCAGCCGCTCGGGCGGCAGAGGCGTCGGTGGCTCCACCTCCGGGCCGTCGGCTTCGGAAAGTGAGATGTGGCTGCCGGCGGAGGACGCCTCGCAGCCCACGAGTGCTGGAGCGCTGCCGGGGGCCGCAACGCTGACGCCGCTGTGGCTCTGGCCGCGGCTGCTGGTGGCAGCGGCCGCTGCCGCTGCTTCCGCTGCCGGGCTTGAGCCCGAGGAACTATACTGCGCTAGCCGCGGTAAGGAGGCTTGCCGCGGCTGCAGTGGAGACGGCTGTTGGGACGAAGACATCGAGGGCTGATGGGAGGACAGCGCTGTGGCTGGAGTCGACCGCTGGGGTGGCACCAGGGAGGGCGCCACCAGCTCCGCCTCCAGCTCAATCCAGCGGCCCTCTGCCCGTGCGTAGACGTGGGGCGAGGGACATTAAGGGGTTGAGTGCAAGGGGTGAGACATGCCATCACTCATCAGCGGTATAATTGGTATCCGCTCGCGACTCTGCACCCGGTACTCAAAATGTAATTATCATGTAATTTGTTATAATTTATTTATTTGTTTGTTTCATTTTCAAGGACCTGGGCGGCAGCGGTGGCCAAAGATCACACATTAGGTGGGCTAACCACAGATGGCAAGTCCTGCGGCCCTCACGACGCGGCGTTCCCTCTTCCCTGCCGCATTCACCTCTGCCCCCGAGGAACATTTCGTAACTTACTGCTCCCCTACTTCTACTGGGAGGACACTAGCTAGAGGTAGCTCTTGCACCACCTCCCAGCCCTGCCGAAGCTCTTCCCCTAAACCAGGGGTGCTGCTCTGGGCACGCGGCTTCCCGGGGATCACCATTCCCCGGCCTGAAATACCGCCCAGGTGGAAATCCACTCTGCATTTGACTGGTTTGACTGGATTTAACTGGATTGTCGAACTCAACTTCCAGTCCACACATGATCTTCCCTTTGCCCTGTAACCGCCGAACAACGGAAGCGCAAAGGCGCCACTTTCTTCATGCCCTGTTTGCTGGCAATTCAGAGGCCTTACCAGGTCCCTTGCGCCATGTGCCATTGGTGTCGCAGCTGACCGCCAGGGTCATGCGGCGCACGTTGAGCAGCGCGCGCTGGAAGGTAGGGCTAAGCACGAGCAACTGCTGCGTGAGGAAGCGCTGCCGCGCTCGGAACTTGAGCACCCGTACGGCGTCGCGCCACTGCGTGAAGGCCTGAGAGGCAGGGAAAGAGGCGGGGAACGTAACTTAGTGCATATTGCAAAGACGACCATTGAGCAAGCACCCAAAGTTCATCACCAAAAATATGGAAGATTGGGAGAGACAAAGCAAAGCCAGGCAAGGCATACAATGAATTAGCTAACCGCGAAAGCGGATATTCACATCGGCGCGAGAAGCAAGTAGGCGCCTAGCAGGCTGTGGGATCTGCAGGTGCAGTGCCGATGTGGGAACGGGGTGACAACTGTCACCGCCCCTAAGAACATCTGTTCTGGGGTCCGAAAAGGTGGTGGTGGTGTCCGTTGAATTACCAACCATTTAATGCCGGGCCCGCTCTGTCCTGTAGGCGGCGGAGTCCACCGGACCAACGCCAGGCAGGGTGCCAGACAGCGGCCAGGTAGGCTCACGGCAGGACTACATGCTGAGGCCAACCCACGTCCCCAATCCAACCGTTATATCGGAATACATCAAGGTGACACTGGAAACACCCCCAACCCTCTTCTGTGAGGATTCCACCATGCGAGCCAAATCCAACCGCCCCTTAATGCCCCGTACCTGGAAGACCTCATTGTGCTTGAAGAACACCAGCTTGCGAAGCACCGTGAATAAGTTACGATCTCGCTGCCAGGCGTGGAAGGGCTGTAGCTCCTGCGCGGTGCCACCAAGCATCTGCGTCACGCCCGACTGAGTGAGCACGTAATGATGTCGGGGGTCCACTCGCGCGCGGTCAACCACGATGAGGTCGTACGGGTTGTACTCGCCGCCGGGGCAGCAAGGGTTCAGGTTGCAGTAGATGATGAGGCCGCTCTTCGCGGCGGAGCTGCTGAACAGGCACACCGCGTCCTCCCCCGTGCGAACGTCAGCGGGTACCTGGAGAACGAAAGTTTGAGGGCACAGTTCAGATCCGCTTCAATGGCTTACGTGCGCGGCGGGAGGGGTGCTCTCGCAAATGAAGAAATGCCACCGTGATGTGGAGGGAATTGCGAATAGCGCGAAGATCAAATGCAAGCGGGAGGCGCTCAACGAGTATCGGTCTGTGTATCGGTCTGTGTGAGTCGGTCTGTGCTTGTTTGTTTTGCAAGGGCGGGACGAAGGTGCAAATGTATGTGACCGCGTGGGGAAGGGGAGGAAGTGCATTCCTGGAAAGGGAGCAACATGCAGTGATTACAACGCGATTATGCGTGCTGCGGGGCTTTTAACCCTGCGGACTCAGCTAGGTCATCGCCTCCGCCGCCTCCAATCCCCTCGCCGCCAATCATATGTTTTCATCACTGCCCTTGTGCGAAAGCTCACATTGTAATTGTACGCATCCGCCATGCTGACGTCCACCGGGGGCATGAGGAAGTAGTTGGAACCCGCGGAGGACTCCACGCCTGGGCCGCCGTTTGTGGCCTGATACGGCAACCGCGTGCTGCTGCTGAAAGGCTTGAGGTCCTGGCGGCCCAGATGGGTTGGGATGAGTACGGGCAGCGAGGTCAGATTGATAAGCACCGTGACGGGCGGCTACAATTGCGAAATTGGATTTGGGTCGCTCCGGGCGCAGCAAGTAAAAGGAGAGCACAAACACGCACGACATCACCAAGTCAAGTCAAGATGAGGTGACGGGTGTCAACTGGAGTTGGTAGTTGGTAGGCCCCTCCAGCGCAGCAATATATTCGACAATTTACACTGGCTGCCTGAAGAGGGCTAACCACCGGAAAGATGTGCGGCCAAGCTTTTATGGCGCGAAAACATTGCCTGACGCTAAACGAGATCAGCACGCAAACTTGGTACTGAGAGCGCAGGGAATAAGACTCAGGAAACAAAGAAGGATAACTAGAGAGCCTGCAGCGAGTTCGGGCTGTCTGGGGGCCCGCTGGGCCCAACGAATTCGCCCAAGCAATGGAAAACAGAAACACGGGTTGTGCAGCGCACCACCGCCACCCCAAAGATTGTTTCAGTCTGGATTACTGCACCTGCGCCTAATACATCTTATTTTTCACCAGAAGAATGCAAAGGATCAGTGCGGTGCTAAGTTGTTTCAGCCAGCAATGCACGGGTTAAGGGACGCGTGAGGCATGTTGAGCAGGTGCCTCGCTGCTGGGCAGGTGCCACCCGCGCTTGCCTAATATCACCCACGAGAATTGCGTTGGCTTTCCAACATATATACAAAAGGGCGCCAGGTATGTGCGCATCCAGCTAGAGTTTTCAGGCGTGACGGAGAGGATGTATTTGGTGTCGGACAAATGTGTGACTCGGAAGAGTGCGTCATTCTCTGCCCCAAATCGCTACCGCCACCCCCGTTGGGTGGATGGGCCGCGCGATGTCCGAGAGAGATTCCCTCACGGAGCCCCCTGCTCACCTTCTGCAGCGTCAGGGTCCCGAGCAAGGTGCCGTCCGAGACCGTCGGCTGGGTGCAGGGCTTCAAGCCTGAGCGGGACGCAAAAGGGGTCAGGGCCATGGGCATGCAGGACATGTGGGACATGCGGGAAGCGGGACGTGAACATGTGACGCACGCAGGCGCGAAGGCGCGACCCCCGTCATCATCACGTTGCTGGCGGCGACGATGTATGGTGACGGCGTGTGCTGCACGTTACTGTCTGGCCTTGTAGCATTCCCTCACAGCCATGCAAGCTCAGCTTCCCCAGCGGTCGGAAGAGCCAGACCCGGCTCGAAATTATGCCGCTTAAGCAAGGCTGCCAGTCGCGCAAGTTCATTTAGGAACACGCAGGCACATGCAATATTTGTGCGGGCATTACCCCTGTCTGGAGCACGCTCCCCCGTCAAGTCACGTTGTGCGGTCTGTTCCTCATTCAACTAATTAGATCCAGATCGCGTGATGAAAACGCGCAGATATGCGTGTCCTCACTTCCAAACATGATCTAAACCCCGTAACCGCTATTTACAGCCACACGCATGCTCAAGTAGGAAGTGGGGAACGACGAAGTAGTTGGAACGAGCCACATACGCCGTGAGCCCGTGATAGCAGATATCTATACAGCTGCGGGCCTTGCTATGTAGCCCGCAACGGCACCCCGGGCATATGAGGCTCGGGCATTTGAGAATACGAGGTCTCGGGTGCAATGATGATTCCAGTAGGAATACGTACCGTCAAGGATGGCCGGGGAAAGGGTGGGCGGCGGTGAGCTTGGTGGCAGGGCATACCCTGCGGTTGTGGAAGAGGACGGACCAGAGACATCAGAAGGGATGCAACACCTGCGCGCCATATGGCGTAGATGCGAACGATGAGGACTTCGGTAGGCGGGCCACATATGTTTTGCCACGGCGGCTGCTCCGCCAGGGTCAGGCCCATCCACGGGCTAGCCGGTGTTACCCAGCAGTAGCAGCAGCAGCACACTGGGGCACGGTAGTAGCCCCACATCGCCTGTATGGTTCAGGTGCTGCATCACCACTGCCGTGCGACTGGCGCGGTCCATGTTTCCGGAACAACGAAACCCAGTGAGTTCCATCACGGATGCTGCCCCATATGGCAGGACATGCCTTGCTGCTCTACCACAAAGTGGCTACGTAAGGGCGCTGCAGGAGTTACGGTGCCGCAGAGCACCCCGTGTGTACGCAGCCGCTGCACCGCGCCAGCTGTGCACCAAGACGCTGCCTGAGCATTGCCTACTGGCACAGATGCAATATACAAGTCTCCTACTCTCGCCAAGGCTCGCCGCTGCCTTGCGCTGCCATCCCCCACGGCAGTTTTGGCAGCCAGGCGCTGGTGCACAAGCATTACTAGCGGTACGACCAGCTAGCCGGCGTCAGCTTCACCGGCATCCTGGATGCGTGAGCCTTAATGCCTGACATTTCCAGCATCTTAGCTTTTCATCCAGAAGCCTCTTGCCTGTGCCAAGCCAGTCCACAACTGTCGCCACTGCTGCTGCGAAGATGCAGTCTGACAAGACGCTGCAGCTGCTGTTGCTGGAGGTAGCAACGCCTGCCTTCAATGTGCCGCAAACTGCACCGGTCACAGTGCGTCATAACACGCACGCCGGCACGCCTTCCCTCGATTGCACCCAAGCCGTCTCCGCAAGGCCCACACAGCGCGTCAGGCTACCAGCAGTTGATCGCTTGCGCGAGGAAGCACAGAGCTCCTCCATGCCGTAGCTCCCCGTGCTTTGCACTGCTGAGCGCAGGAAAGATGTCTGGCTGCCGTCCACGGATGCCCGGCTACATGAACCCTTCCGCGACAGGCGACAACCAGTTTCTTTCCCATGCCTACCCACCCCGTGCCTGGCCTACCTTGCGCAATGCAAGTCGAAAATTCCGTTCCAAGGTCTGCCCCATATAGGCCCCATTTGGGCTACGAAGGGTTCCCACATCCATTGCGATCCTAAGCGTGCCAATGTGGATGCCCCCAAGCTTACACGCGAGGCCCTGGACGCATGTAATCCCCTGGTAATCTGGCACCCAACCCGGCGCCCAGATCCTCTGTTGCTCACCCGCCGCTGACTCCAAGATTGAGCCCGGGTTCAGGTCCGGCACCAGATTAACTGCGGTGGACAGAAACAACATGAAAGCTGATGGATCGGAAAAAAAGGTGCTTGATTAAGGCGAGATGTGGTGGTGGTCTTGGTACGCGGTGAGGGTCGCGGTGTGTCCAGCAGCCCAGCTTTTTGCACTTCAATACTTGGAAACCCACAGCGGTACATGCCGGTTTTGGCCTGGCAGCCCAACTTCAACATCCCAGGTTGGCGTGCTGGCAAAGAGCGGCCCACCTTTTGCGTAAGGGTGACTTGATTGCGCGCAACTTACTTGTGCTTTTGTTGATGGCGCTACGGAACTGGAAGGCTCGCTGCTGCGCTGGATTCAGGTCGTGCTCGCCTTTCCGTTTGGTCCGGTACCCCAGAGCGTGCTGCATGTCCTCGCTTGAGTTCGCCGCGACACTCTGCCGGGTGGGCGATTTATGCCCCTTTCCGGCTTTGGGGGAGGAGTCATCAGATGCTTGATAAGCGCTGGCCTCGCTTCCCACTTTGGCACGGGCGTGGACCAAGCTTTCGCTCGGAGCGTACCCGAACAAGGCCGTAAACTGATCTTGCGAATTTGCGGGCTTCTGCTGTGATGCCCTGGCACCAATGGGCAGGACCCCTCGGCCCTATAGGAAATTCGATGTGACGCGGAACATGCATGGTCGTCAACGACGTCTATAAGATTGTTATCATTACTTGATCAAGTGAATTTGAAACATGTTTACTTGAGCTAAAATAAAGCCCACAATTTCCCTTACGCTTTACCTTGACGAAGCCCACTTCATTATCATTTGGCTCCACTGGCCGAAGACGAGTTGTAGGCCAAGACATTTAGACTTGACCCTAAGGTAGTCACAGAATTTCACTGATACTACCTATCTCCATTGCCATGTTTAGACCGACAGTAACGAACGCTTGGCTCGTATAATAATACATTATTAACGGAATCATCTGCTTAGTTTAATGATGAAGTTGGAAATCATAAAGCAAGCTACCTCATATTGGTTCCAAGCATCGCGTTGGAAATCCATGCCACTCAAAACCACATGTTCTAAGGAATTATTAGAGGGTTATGATTGAGATATACATATCATAAATTTCAAGCTATACATCGCACTGACAGGAGTCACAATGTGACCTAACGGTCTCGTATTACCGACTATGTAGCCGTAGAAACTACCTTGCCTTTCTATAATCCGTGCCCTGGCTGCAGCGGTCGTTGTTTCAACGTTTTTTGGAGCTAGTCAATCTTCTGTGCACTACTAAATTTCAAGATAGGTCATCATGTGTCTTGTGTCCTCTCCAGTGCCGGCGTTCGAATTGTCGAATGGCTGAACGGGAGGTCTGTCTTTCTGTAGTTTTCCAAAGTTTTGGTCTTGTGTGTGTTTTGTGGTTTGCCTTAGTTATGAATCCGATGTCGAGGCCTATTTCCGATCGCCTCTGAACTTCCGCGATCCACTGAGGATTCTCAAGATTTGCTGCAGAGCCGAGAGCTGGGCCCAGAGCCGGCTCTAGTTTGCCGCGATGTCGACCCAATTCGATTTCATAGCTTTCTTGGTCAGCTCAGGGGTCAGATAGGGCATTCACCCGCTCCTCGATACCCAACGGGGGACAGATACCAACGAGGTCCTAATGTTTATAAAACGCGCAGCACCCTGGAGCCTCCGTAGTCTTCGCACCTGTATGTGAGAATCAAGAGTTGTCCACAGCTCCCCCTGGAAATCACTGTAACATTTAGCAGGTTCTAGCATGACCTAGAAATGATAGTTTAGCATGCCAAAATAACATGGAATGGATCTTGGCCTAGCTCCTTATGCAGTAGACGACTATGCAAAGCCGTGCAAAACCTGACTTACTGCTGAAGCTTGATTGACCGTAAGGTCGTACCAGAGCAGGGCACTCCCCTGCACCAGAGCACGCGAAGTGACTCTTCCCTTTCTCTTCCCGTACATACAATAACCCTCTCCTGACCAGCACTAAAAGCAGTGTTTAAGGTCATCAGCATGAAGCAGGGAACAATGTGAAGCAGATGTGATGCGCCATGATGCGTTGCACCGGCTGGCCGAGCTGCATTCCAGTCTACCCTGCCCTTTCCCTCCCTTGCCCTCCCCTGCCCTTCCCCTGCCTTGGCCGTCGGCCGGTGGAGGTACCATCTCCGTACGTGTACTCTCGAGAAAACTTGGCAAGCGTGTCCTTGTCAGGTGTGTCTTCGAAATCAGCAAGGGAGCTCTTCATCCCTTCGTTGCTTGAATTAGAACAGCTCGCCTACCATCCCATTCACGGCCACGTAAAGTATTGCTTTCTCATAGCTGGCTTTGATAGCGATTAGATCCACGGGGTATGTAAACACCTCGTTCTTCAGGGTTCTTCCAATTGCGGTCGAAAGAACTCCCGGAGCACGCTGTCAGCTGTTGCTTCGAGATTCAACAATGGTCAATAAGTAGTGGAGGTGCTCGTGATAGTGGAGGGTGCATTGATCCAGAAGATGTATGCCAACCACGCGCCTCACTCGTTGCTGCATGTTCCCGGCAATACGTAATGAATTTCAGCTGTGCCACAGATCCGATGAGATCTTTCTGTAACTCCGCGGGGCGAAAAGACAATAGAGTTAACATACGGTAGCGGAAACTGGAAGGAAACGTACGAAACTAAAGAATGTCGTACTACCAACGGAAAACGATGTTATTACGCGTGTGAGGTGCAATGCTATCTATTGTTTAAAAGTTCATGTTCACTGAGAACCAATATGGATTAGGGCATGTCTTGTTGCTTTTATCTGTTCTTGAATCGCATGAACCATCGTTGAACCACGACGATAGATAATCTGTACCGTTGTTTCTCCTGTCAGATTCGTGTTTTCCTATCCTTTGTATCATCTCCGCTCGTAACCTTCTAAATCTATGCTTAGGACGTGCGGTACATGCACTTCTTGGCCCGTTGGGACTGGCTCGTTGGACCTGTACAGCCTCGCGAAGTTATCAGCAAATTCTGAGGAAATGAGGAATTCGCGTGTAAGAAACAAGTTATCAAGTGGGAATCGAGTATTTAAGAGTCTGGAGGAGTAGGGGAATCTTACAACGAAGCTCGAAATCGGGGGCTTTCCGCTAAGTGGTTCCAGTAGTTACGCACGAACCCGTACATTCGACTATTAAACCTTTACTACAAGAGCATTCTAGTGCACTTAAAAGTACATCGTTTCATTATAATAACAAAAAATGAATCGGAACCGCTTGCTAATTGTTGCTGCTGTGGCCCTAGTGGTCATCACGGCTACGTCCGGAGTGCACGCCGCGAAGAAAGGGAAGAAGCCGAAGATTGCGGGAGATACAACCATTACGCACAAGGTGTGTAAAACGCTTAGAACGCTAATGAATCAGCGCTGCCAGGTTTCACTTATACGTATGATCTGGACACTTGAACCCGGTCCATTTACCTGAATATTTATTCACATGACTCTCATGCAATTTCTATATAGGTGTTCTTCGATATTGAGATTGACGGCAAGGCTGCAGGTAAGTCTGGAAAAAGACACGCTGTCCCACTGTCATCGTTGGGCGCAATGTCGTGGTATTCATTATCATTTGTGAGATATGTGTGTCTGGATCCATTCAGAGCTATACTGTTTTTGAATGCTGTTCGTCTAAGCTTGCCGTTCGTCTGTCGCATCTGTTATCTACAGGCCGTGTGGTGATTGGCTTGTACGGCAACACGGTGCCCAAAACCGTGGAGAATTTCCGTGCGCTGTGCACGGGCGAGAAGGGTGCTGGCCAGTCGGGCAAGCTCCTAAGCTACAAGGGAAGCAGCTTCCACCGCATCATTCCGCAGGTACCGTTAAGACGGGTGAAACCGTGATCTCTCTCTAAAGTTACATCTTAGTAATGATGGTGCCTTCATAGCTTCATGGGGAACTTCTATAGCTTCACGGTATAAGGTCTCACCCCCTAGACCATATAAACCTTCTGACCTGTCCGGCACAAACTGGCGTTTCTTGACGATGTTGGTTCCTGGTGTGTTTAAGCAATGCAGATGGATAGGCGTGGTCTTGTTAAACATGAATAATGCGCATCAGATAATTTTCACTTGCCCCTACCCCGGCCTATTCTTGCCGCAAACCCGCACATTCATCCTCTGCGCGTGCATCTGCTCAGAACCCACTTTTACCCCAGCATCCAAATGCACTTATGTCCATTTCCCGAGCCTCCCTCCCCTCTCAGTAAATCAAGCCTCTCTTCCCTTTCAGTAAACCCATTTGAACTGCTTCTCAAATTCTTTCTCTGCCCGTGCTGTACCGCGTGAACATTTTCGTGTTTTGCAGTTCATGATTCAGGGTGGTGACTTCACGAATGGCGACGGCACTGGTGGTGAATCCATCTACGGCTCGCGCTTCCCGGTGGGTCATCGTCTTTCAGGTCCTGTTGCTGTTCGCTCGAGTTTGCGGACCTATTGACCCGCGTCAGGACCCTAATGGCTTCCTTCTCCTACACGTACAGGATTCTGTGTTTTTCCGTTAAGTTGTGTTAGTTTACTATTATTGGGTATTTTACCGTTCAATAACTTTATTCCGTTCATCTCACTTATAGGATGAGAACTTCGCCCTGAAGCACACTGGACCCGGCGTCCTGTCCATGGCCAACGCTGGCCCGGACACCAACGGCAGCCAGTAAGTGCATCAGTGTCTGTGCGGCGCCTGCTTTCGATTTTAACCCACCGGGTAGTCGGGACCCTAAGCTTCAAAGCTGCATGGTCCGCGTTCTTATGTTCGTGTGGAAGCGTTGATTATCCAATGCTATATACGCCAAGAACCATTCTTTCGTCGTTGTCCTGTGCCGAAAGGTTGTGGTACTCGTTGCTCCTAGCTGTGCCCGAGGTGTGCGATTCCCTTGCTGAACTTAAAATAATACAGGTTCTTCATCACCACCGTGACCACCTCCTGGCTGGACGGCCGTCATGTGGTGTTCGGCAAGGGTAAGTAGGGGCTTCGTTAATCCCTGAGGCTGGGGTTGCAGTACTGAGACACGTATCGAATTATTCAGTCCAGATCTAAACTGAATAGGGCGCCAGAAACCAAGAATATCTTCCTGAGTCCCTAGGACTCAATCTGCGGTTATGACGAGTGGCGTGTTAACGTGGTGGTTAGCACATGTTTAGATTTCGGAGGTTGCTCAGTCGCTTGCAGACTGCTAAGGGAGTCACTAGGTTAGTATGTGATAGTTCGGCAAACTATTGTTGTCATTACCTTGAGCGCTTCCTGCGTCAGTAAGGACGTTACGCGTTTGCTTTCACCTCCATGGCTGCAGTCTTGGAGGGCATGGACGTGGTCTACAAGGTGGAGGGTGTTGGCAGCGGCTCGGGCAAGCCGAGCAAGAAGGTCGTCATTGCAGACTCAGGCGAACTGCCGCTGTGAGCAATGGATATATCCTTTGTGTAAAGGTCATGCTTGGATGCTTCCCCGCCTGTCAATGCGCATCGCAATGCAAGGGAGCAGCGCCACCTAGACAAGTTGTTTGAGGCTTGGCCTAAAAAGAATTACAGGGGTTGAGCCGAATGGTTACTAAGTTTGTTTGGCATGAAATACCTACCGTGGTAAATTATAGCTAGCACGAACTGACATGTGGCATCGTGGGAAGTTTAGACGTTGGAAAAGAGAAATCCTAGCTCGTCAGGCCTTGAAATCTTATGTCAGCTCCCGGAAGTTCTCAAGAAAGGGGGCACCCTGGTGTAGCAGAGAACGCTGGGTGATCGCTTGGTAAAGTAGGATGCCTTTCACTTGACAGGAGCATAAACTTGAAAGTATGTCGATCGAAGGGAATTCAATCAGCATAATCAATAGGAATTGTAACCGCTTAAGCGGTTTGAAGTTGTGACGAACGCCCGGCCGAAGCTCAAAGGCAATCAGGACTGGTCGTCAGGTAGCAACGGTGAATCGAATTAGCAAGGATCCGTGTTCTACTATCGGCAATAAGTATATCTGACGACTTGCTGGGGCAAAGTCCGCAGCAGCACAGCGAAACACGATGCACTGCAATATAAACCCTAAAACCCGTGCTGAGTGCAGAACTTGAATGGAATAATAACGAATCAAAATTGGGCCAAGCCTGCTTTCCGGGAAGACGCGATGTTTAGTAAATTTCAATTTGACACGATAAGCTAAAGGATCTAAGCTATATTATGTGAAGTGCACGTCGGATCTAATATCTAACCTGGAACACATTTCAATTGCTGCGAGCCTGTATCGTGTGTCCTGTGCCTTGCAGCACGCGCACGGCAACTGGACGATGACTGCTCACGGGCCATGCTGCTTTGAGCAACTTCATTTGATTTCTTGGCATGTTGTAAAGTTATCCAACACTTGGAATAGTTGTTTGCTAATATATTACACGTGCCGAGGAGGCTGCAATCCCGATCAGTGACGTAAAATAAGTCGGCGCGTTTTCGCGCTGTCACAAATTAATTGATTAAGCACGTTAATTAGCTATTGACATGGCGGATACGTGGGAGGAGGATGCGGCGCTCCAGTCCCCGCCCGCCCCGGCACCTCCCCCGCCCGCACCGACCTTGAACCCGAACAGCATGATTTTTGTACCAGGACAAGGCATGGTGCCTGCATTTCGGCCAGCTGCGCCCGTTCCATCTCCGGTTCCTGTGCAGCCGCCTCCAAAGGTTGAGGAGCCGATTCCGCAGCCGCCTGAGCCAGAGGAGCCAGCACCGCGGCCTGCAGAAACAGATCAGCTGCCAGATGGAGGTATGCAGAAATTGGCCTCTTGAAAATCTGGATTTGCGTCACGCGGTCGGTCCCTGCCCAGGGTCGGCACCCGCACCCGCGCCATCGTCGGTACCAGTGGCACCAGTGGCACCACCGGAAGCAGCATCCGCGCCGGAGGAGCCTGTTGCCCCCCTCGATGAAAGTGCTGTAATGAAGGCGTACCAAGAATCACTTGTTGAGGAGCCCAGGTAATGTAGGAGCCCGGCCGTTCAGAAGTTGCAGTAGCCCTGATCGAACCCAAATCGGAGCAGGCATATAATGGACACGTGGACCGCCGGTGCGATGTCCGCAGGGATCATCTGAACATCGTGTTCATCGGGCATATCGATGCGGGGAAGTCCACATTGGCGGGGCAGATCCTGTTCCTCACGGTGGGTAAATGCGGAGCGGTGGCACGATCCGGCGGTGGGTGGTTTGGCGGCGTCACGGCTTTTGACCAGGCCCCGCTCGTAGATGGGAATGAAATTGAACCATGAATGAAACTGGGCCGAATTGGGCTCTTGTCTTCTGCGGCTACCCATCATGGCGCGCACATCATTCCTGGGGGCATTTTTCGGTTATGTCGACAACCGCTGCGCGTGGCCTGCTTATAGCATTTAGGCCTGTTGTGGGAAAACATGCGTCATGGTGATCAAGAGGGCATATGGCGCGTTGTCTCGGCTCCCGTTCCTCCGCAGTTCGGGGAGAAGCAGTGCGGGCGTCTCCCAGCGTCGTGGGATATCGTTAGCCATGTCTGTACACAGCTCACGCCGTTGCACTGTTGCCCACTGCGTGGGCTCAGCTGCATTCGGGTCATGCTGGCCGATTGAAACCTGGGTCGCGGAACGGAAGGTTGCGATGGATGAGAGTATCGGCAATGTTGATTGGGAAATCACTGCGAACTGTTGCTGCAGGGCGGTGTGGACAAGCGCACCATCGAGAAGTATGAACGGTGAGTGCCGTACCGTGGCTTTTGCCAATCCTCGTTGACCGATACCCCTTCTCCGGGAGGTTTTGGCGTGACCGATATCCCTTCGATTCTAGCGCGCCAAGGCCAAACGTGGTGAGGGTTGGTATGATGGCGCGTGTTGGTATCATTTGCTAATGTCGGGTCGCGTGCTGGCCGTTCACACTGTCTTACTCCTGCTCGTACAGCGAGGCCAAGGAAAAGAACCGCGAAGGGTGGTACATGGCTTATATTATGGACACCAATGAGGAGGAGCGCGTCAAGGGCATCACCGTGGAGGTGCGTGGAGGGGGACGGGGGGGTGCCGGTTGCGAAACGGTGAAGCAGCCTCTCCATCTCTATCTATCTGTCTGTCTGTCCATCTTCACACACATACGTACACAATACACACAAACACGCTCTGTGCACCCGAGACCGGTTGGAGGGCCACAATGGTCGGGGGTGAAATCTTTTGATTTCACCCAGACGGTCGCATCCCTCCTCACTACCGCTCAACTCGCTACTGTCAGGTGGGTCGGGCTCACTTCGAGACGGACAAGAAGCGTTACACGATCTTGGACGCTCCTGGCCACAAGAATTACGTCCCCAACATGATCCAGGGAGCCTGCCAAGCAGATGTGGCCATCCTGGTCATTTCCGCGCGGAAGGTGGGACCATGTGGGACCAGGTGGAAGGGGAAGTCTCGGAGGGACAGAACGCTATCTGTGGGGGGCATGTGTAGGAACGGGTCCAAAACAGCAGACCTGGGGGGCATGTGTAGGAACTGGTCCAAAACAGCAGACCTGGGGGGCATGTGTAGGAACTGGTCCAAAACAGCAGACCTGGGGGGCATGTGTAGGAACTGGTCCAAAACAGCAGACCTGGAGTTGCTGTGAGAGCGGGGCTACGAATGGGCTTTGGGAGACTTCTTTGGACGACGTGGATGTCTACTGGATTGATCCCATGAAAATTGTGAAAAGAAGAGGGGGGAAGGCAGGGGTCTAGTTATGCCCAGAAACCCTTTCATCGCTTTGGGTTAGAGGGGGAAGGGGAGGACGGGGAAGGGGAGGACGGGGAAGGGAGAGGACGGGGAGGAGGAGGACGGGGAAGGGGAGGACGGGGAGGAGGAGGACGGGGGAGCTCCTTGGGGTGCAGCATTCGGGATTGGCTTGTTGGTGGACAAGAGGAGGGGTTTCGCCCGCGACAATGCGTGCAAGCTTCGCATACCAGCTGGGCTGGAGCCGGGCATGATGAGCTGCGGCGAGGTGTATTAAAGGAGCATTCCAGGCTGGAGGCGTGTTTGCACACTCCATCTCCCACCGCATTGCCCTCCGGAGTGTTGGTTTTTGGAATTGTCCACAGAATTATGTTTTTTTGTCGTGCCTGCTTCTTCGCAGGGTGAGTTTGAAACGGGCTTCGAGCGAGGTGGTCAGACCCGTGAGCACGCCCAGCTGGCCAAGACCTTAGGCGTGACCAGGCTGATCGTGGTGGTCAACAAGCTGGACTGTCCCTCGGTGGCGGTGGACGGTAAGAGAAGGAAGGGAGAAGGGGGGAGGGCGAGAAGGGATATATGGTTGACGGTGGGGCTCAGTGATGTAGTCGGTTGGGACCGTGGCTGGAGGGCACAGGGGTTAGAAACGTATGTACTTCATTGTACATTGGGCGATTGTCAGGGCGTAGAAATGATTTGTCTTCCCCTCTCTGGCTCAAGATCAAGCCTCCGAGGGCCCATGTTGTCCCGAATTTTGTGGCCTTTTGCCTGGTCCCTACCCATGCGGGTCCTGACCACGTCTCAAACGTGTCCCGTGCACACTGAGCCGGGTTGACTTTTACCGCCCGCCGTTGGGGGATGCAGCTGGGGGCCCCGCCTTAGGTACATCCTGCCATTATCACATACACACCCACATATCCAGAAGCCCTTTCCGAACAACCCCCCCTGAGCACCTGTGGGGGCCAGGGCGCCCCGCTCCGCCCAGGGAGGTTAGTTACCTTGTCACCTCCACTGACCCGTGGTTCCGTCTCGAGTGCGTCAATCCTCGCATTTCTGCAGCTTTCTTTCTCTCTACGTCAACTCCCCTCGATGCACTTTCATCGGCTTCCTCTTCTTCCCCTCCACTCCTTCCCGCAGGCAAGTGGGATAAGGCTCGATTCGATCAGATCGTGAACGGCCTCACGCCATTCCTCCGGCAGTGCGGTTACAACCTGAAAAAAGAGGTATCCTTCCTGCCACTGGCTGCCCTGTACGGCCACAATATCCGGGAGGCAGTTTCTAAGGACTTGTGTTCCTGGTACGATGGGGAGACGCTGTTCCAGGTAGGGAAGCTAAGTGGCATGTTGAAAGGGGGGAAGGTGATGTGGAATAGGTCACGTTTGACTTTACGGCCCCCAGCGGCATTGGTGTTAAAGACGCCGCGCAGGAAAATGGGTCGTGAACGCGGTTGTGAGGACTCAGGTGCCTAAAGAGGCAATGGGTCTTTTCAGGGATATGGGGAGAGGGGAGGGGAGGGGACCCCCGGCAGAGGAAGACCGAGGACTGCGGGTGTCAAATGCTGTTTGATGCGTCGTCGGCTCTTCCCAAGGCATGCAGGTATGTCCATTGGTGTCTTTTGTTTCCTGATTAGACGCCTGTACGTGGCGATGGGATTAACATTCGTGGTGATGTGATGTAATGTGGTATGGTGTGTGTTGCTGCGCACCATCAGGTTTTGGACAGCATGGAGCCCCTGGAGCGAAACCCGCTGGCGCCCTTCCGTATGCCCATTGTGGATCGTTGGAAGGACATGGGCACCATCGTTATGGGCAAGAGCGAGGCGGGCTTCGTGAGGGTCGGGGACGTGCTGCAGGTCATGCCAAATAAGTAAGTGTCCCACGCGAGGGAGAGGGAGACGGCGAATGTGGGGCGTGGAGGCCGTTCGGAGAGGACGCACACGCGTAAAGATGAAAAAGAGTTGACAGTTTTGCGGTGATTTAGCTTGGATGGTGGCGCTACGTCGTCGTCGTCGTCGTGTATATGTGTTTGTATGCACATACATATGCACATACACATATATGTATACGCATGTATTGGGGTTTTAGACAAGGAAGTGATAAGGCGGGGTGTTTATGGGGCCTCGCGAGCATTCTTTCTGGAGTTGTGTTCATCAACACCACCAACACCACGGCTTCCTGAACCACCTGGTTGATTTCTTCTCTCCTTCTCTCTGTCTGACCACCCCCCCTTTCCTCCCCCCCCCCTTTCACGTGAACTGACTGGTCCAGACTGCGTGTTAAGGTCGACGTCGTGTTCCGCGACGAGAAGGAAACTCAGTCAGCGCGCAGCGGCGAGAACCTGCGTCTGAGGATCAGCGGCGCGGATGAGGCGGACATCTCCCCAGGTTTCGTCCTGTCGTCCGTGAAGAACCCCGTGCCGGTTGTCACTCAGTTCGAGGCGCAGCTGGTGGGTGTGGGACGTCCTTCCATGGGAGGGAGGAAGGTTCAACTCAGGCTCCCATCCGTCCTGATGTGTGTTTGTTGGCGGAGTTTGTTTTGTTGTGTGTGTGTGTGTCGCACCAGAGATGATCCAGGAAGCAAGGAAGGGATGCTGTGGGCCCAGCCCGGACGCACGTCGTACTTATTACTTGCGTAATGCGCTCGTCGGTTCATAGTACCTAGGCTGCTTGGCCACCCCCCGCGCGGCATTTTGGCTGCTTGGGCTCCATCGCTCTCTGTGTCGTTACGGTGCGTTGCACCCTCCACCTCGAAAGCCCTAAATTCCTGAGCCACCTCTCTTTTTGTGATGATGATGATCCCACAGGTGATTGTGGAGCTGCTGGAGCACAACCCCATCTTCACGGTCGGCTACAAATCCGTCTTGCACATCCACACGGCCTGCGAAGAGTGTGAGGTAGGTCAAGCGGGAAGAGGGTTCGATCTCTTCTTAGTCTGCGGCAGGCAGCGGCTACGTTTTTGTCCGTGTTGGTGGTTCTCGGCGTTCCCTGCACGGCGGGCGGGGTATCATATGCCATCGTGGGAAGGACGGAGGATGCAGTCCCCCGCCGGAGGACAGAGTTCGCTTGCAAGTCCTACCCAAAAATGTAGCCCCAACGACATGACCTACCAGCCGGACCCCTGCCTGCTTCCTTCCGCCAGTCCTTCTTACCTCCTTGCCATGAAGCCTCCCGAGCAATGGCAGAAGGCTGCAATGTTGGACCCCACTTGACCCAGATTGTTCATGTTTCGTGCCCCCAGTTGTGTCTCTGTCCTCCTGTCTGCTTGCCTTACCCCCATCTCCGTAAACCCTAATGTTGCCAAAAAAACATTTTCCTCTCCCATCTTGTCCCTTTGCTTGCTTCCCCCCAACACCACCAACCTGTCCATAGGTGTCCAAGCTGGTGGCGGAGATTGACCCCAAAACGAAGGAGCAGAAGAAGGTCAAGTACATAAAGAGCGGCGGCATCTGCATCTGCCGCATCACGGTGGATAAGCCCATCTGCATTGAGTCGTTCTCGGACGTGCCCTCGCTGGGCCGCTTCACACTTCGTGACGAGGGTCGCACTATTGCGATCGGAAAGGTCGTCAAGCTGCCCAAGGTCCATTAGACGGCGGTGATGCGGGTGCCAGGTGCAGGGGCCGCAGCGATAGCAGTGGCATGAAGGTGAATGTTAAGCACCAGTAGGTTGAGATCCGCGCGGATTAGGGATCAGTGGGGCACTATGGAGACCGTGCAATGCGGATCTGTGGCCCTCCCGATGTCTCGGGCTGCATTCAAGTGAGCGATGGGGTTGTTCCAATTTTACAACGGCATCGCAACTCGGGGGCTCTTGGGTGCGGCAATATCCATAAATCTGTGCCAAGCGGCTACGTAAAAGTGTAATCGATTCAGGATCCGTGCCGGGTGACAGGAGCAGGGGCGGAGGCTGCGCCACGCTCCTGTGGTTCACTGGTCGGTGGCGGGTACAAAGCTCTATATGCTAACGGCAATGGCTCCGTGACCTGGGTTTGGGGCTCCATGCCGCTTCAAGAAGTCGATCAGGGTTGTGAACGGTGGATAACTAAGTCCGGTTTATCGTTCAAGAAGGATAGCGGCAGGTTAAGCCGATCGGCATCTTGCGGCACATGAACGACACGTAAACGGCGATGGGCTTGCAGCGTGCACGTGCGTCGGGGTGTTGCCGGTGAAAGCACGGCGGGGAGGAGCGATGCTGGCGGTCGAGGCGCAAAGGTTGCGTGCTTCAGAGATTTCGATGGTGACCCACCCTGCTGGGGTCCCTGCGGCTTGATTGAGTTGTGAACTGTCCGGATGCACGGTCGGCAGCAGGCCGGCGAGTTGGTTCAAGAACCACCACTACAAACGCTCGACGATTCATCCGTAACGTTGTGCAAACAGGGGAGCTGCTGTTGAAGCTGCGTCAATGTGTGCAAGAAGTCGCGTGCACCCACGACGGCATGTCTGGTCCGCTGGAAGAAAATCATCCAGACATATGCTGATGTCTGTATGAAGGGAAAGCGGAAGAAAGGTGTTCAGCAATCGCCTCCAGGGCTTTGTTTCACACAGGAAAATGGCGAAAAAGCTTTGCATCCAGTCCTGATCCAGAGTCCTGGAACATTGCACCCTCAAGAGCAATTGAGGGCTAACCTCGCCTGTTACCGTTACTGCACGTGGGTTTATTTCCATGTGCATCGTCGTTCCATAGGCTTTTGAAAGGCTTTAAAAATTATCGCTGTGGTTGTCATCATTGACGTCATGCGCCAGCATGTTCAATGAGTCACGAGTAAGTTCGTTCGGCCGGCCCTGACCTCCCTTATTGGCCTTAGGTCACAATCCTCTTCGACTGTATACAAGGCCTTGTCCATACGTAGCCTTCTAATGACCCTGTCAGCACTTCCCAGCCTATACTCTTCGCAGCAACACATCGCAGGGAACGTGTATGACCATGCTTCGACATGGGAGGACGTGCTGCGACTGTTGCACGGCAACTGTTACCGTCGCGCCTTCTTTGCCGCGCTGCCGCCGTGCTCTTGTTCATGCTTTCTATCATTGCCCGGCTGGGACCTCCCACCCCGGCCCGTTTGGCCGCCCTTTCCAACCCCCTTCCCGCCATGTTGACCTCCAAGCTGCCCCTTGCGAGCCTTCCGACTCGCTGCGTCCCCGGCTGCCCTGCCACGCTTTCCGCCCCCAGGCTGCTTGCTGTCCTCCGAATCCTCGTCCAAGCCGTCGCTGTCTACCCGCCCAGAGCTGCTCGGCCCTTCTTCTGGCTCAGAACTCGCTTCGGAGTCGCTGTCACTGTCCGCCTTCTCATTGCCTTGGGAGACGCCCTCTTCGTTGCTAATCTCTACGTCATCTTGTTCATTCTTGTCCTTCCCTTTCCGTCGCTTTGCCTTCCCCTCCTGCCGCTCTTTCTTGTCCTTGCCCGCCGTGGTGTCGCCTTGTTTGCGTTCCGCAGAGTTTTTGCCTAGCTCCTTATCCTCTCCGCTGCCCTTCTTCTTCGTCTTCCCCTTCTCCTTGCCCTTGGCCGTGCCGGCGGCCGCCGCGCCCACGCTGTCGGGTCGGGCCTTCTGGATGCGAGCCGCCAGTGCCGGATCGGGCTTGGTCTTCTCGAGCAGGGGCCCCAAGGCCATCGCGTCGGTCAGCCGCCGGTGCAACGTGTCCACCTTGGCGGCCGTACCCAGGCTCTGCAGGCGCGCGGCAGGGCGAGACATCATGTAGGAGCAACAAAGTGCCATGCGGACGGTTCATGGCAAACCACCTAAGCCCCGCATCAATCAAGACACGCCAGAGTTTGGCACACGACTTATCGGATCGATAAAAGACGTATACAGCTTAAATAGGAACCTTCAGAGCACAACGCGGCCAAGTGACTTCATCCCGCCCGCGGCTCACTCCACCAGGCCAGACTAAGCCGCCCTGCCTTGCCCCAGGCTGCACTATGGCACCACGCTCCTCCCACCTGCATCCATTACCTGGTCATTTTTCCACCATCTCTTCAGCCCATCCCCTGGGCCGCTTCCGCCCAGGATTTGCTATTCTCTTTCCATAATTCCCCCCCCCCTCAGCGCACCTGCACCGTGACCACTGCCTTGGCGATTGCATTGATCTTGTCAGCTCCCATCAGCTCTGCGGGCCGCTTGCCCTGCATCAACCGCTTCAGAGACTTGGCCACTTTAATGGCGGCCTGGGGTGGGTTTGCAGTTGGGCGGTAAGAGTTGACAGTTAGGCCCGAACGAATGGGGGTACAGGAGGGGTCAAACGCGGGATGGGCCATGTGGCTAATAATGCGGACATTGTGGGGACAATGCGGAAGGGAAGGTGGAAAGGCGCATGAAGGAACGCCGCATGGTGGTGGGGTTATGCGACCAGTCGGAGGCGAGGCGAGAAGCATTGAGGCGAGACGGCGAGGATTGTGAGGCAGAGCTGCTGAGGAGCAGCCCGCACACTTCACACTAAAGAAATTAATCCCTCCCATAAAACCTAGGTCCAAGCTCACTACTGCGCAATATCCACATCATACATCGCATGTCCACATCACACCGCCAGGATCCCTAACTCCTTCTGCTCGTTGCAGAAGGCGCTTGCCGCCGGGGCTCTTAAGAAGGACTCTTAAGGTGACGCAGCGCAGATCATCAGTACATTACCTGAGCAGCCCGGACGTGCTGCTTGACCTTGAGGCCCACTCCAGAGACACAGGCCGCCACCGCGCTGCCCAGCGCTCCCCCGATTCCACCGGGCCCACCCGCAGCCACCGCTGCCTTCAGGCCGTCTGGCTGCGTCTTCAGCAGCTGTGCAAGCAGCTCCGCAGCCGCCACGCGCACGGTCGCATTACGCCCAGCGGACACATGCTGTAGCAGCAAGTCCAAGGAGGGTAGACAGGCCGTGGGCACAGTGCGGAATGCAGCCACCAACTCCTCAATCTGTAGGCGAGTCTTCTTCTTGATCAGCAGGTCGGACAGGGCAGCCCGGAAGCTGGACTGTGCGGCAGTGGCCGCTACGAGGTGGGGAAAGGGGTCGCGTGGAGGACGTGACGGCAGACTCGTGAGGTAGTTTGAAGGATTGGCGTGCAGGGAGCAAGTCATCGTGGCGCGAAGTCATCCCCCCCAACAAGATGTAGCAAACCTCCAACACAATAGCGCTGTGTTGGGGAGTGGGTAACAATACCACCGCGCGCACACTTGAATACTTTAACAGGCCTCAACATCAAGACAAAAACCCCAACAGACAGACTTTCTGAATGACCGATAAACCCGAACCGCACTCAATATAAGGCGTTTCTGGTGAAAAGACCGGCGCCGCCACGGCAGCACGATAATCCATCCACGCATGCATCCGCCATCCCACACACATAAAACCTCTGCTGCGCATCTCAGCCCCCCTCGGGCCCATGACCGCTCACCCTCCGGCTCCTCTGCGTCCGCAGAGGCACCCGCCCGCAGCACCGCCATGTAGGCCTGCCAGGCCGTCGCCGCCACCGGCTTGTCCCGGTTTCGAGAGGCCTCGTACAGCAGGCGCTTCAGGGTGCTCGTATAGCCTTCCAGACCGCCCAGGCAAGCCAGGTCCAACCGGCACCTGACAGGGGGCGGGTGACGCGGGAGGGGCAGAGAGGATCAGGGCTCAAATGGGCGGATGCGGATGCCATTGGGCAGATGGCTAGGTGAAATGCGCAGCTTGCGGCGCCAGGTTAGCCTATAACGTACGAACCAGCGGCTGTGCGATGATGCAGGAAAGGCCTTCCCATCTTTCCAGACCTCTCTCTGCCCCAACCCGGCACCATCCGCACACATCCCCGCATCACCCGAACATAGCGCCAGCGGTCCATATCCTTCCTCCAGGAGCTAAAGCCGGACTAGTTTACCCCCAGTTCACCACGCACTTGCACTTGCTGATCTTGTTGGCGATCACCCCGCGCAGCCGCTTGGCCATCTCCGGTTGGCCCCCGGGTCGCGAGGCTGTGGCCAGTGCGCGCAGCAGAGGCTCCAGGCATGTCAACAGCAGTGGGCTATTGGGGACCTACGGGAGGACAGGGGTGGAGATGAGGTGGATTCGGAAGGCTCTACGTACGCGAAAGGCGGGGGCCCCTGGGGATTGCTCGGGAGGACAGGGAACTGTGCTTACGCCGGGTGCAGTACGGGCGGGCGGGTGAGGCTGACGTGTGGGTGCGAAGGCGGAAGGAGGGCGTGGTTTCACACCTGAGGTACAACAAGCTCAGGTGCACCGGCGAATGGTGCATCGCCTAACACACACGGACAAAAGGATCACTCAGGGCTGTGCAGACGCACGTTCAACGCCCATATGGCCTCTCCTCCCCAGACCCAACTGCAGCAATCCCGAGCCCTCTACTGGCCTCCACTGCTGATACAAGGATGTCGCATAAGCCCCTCGGGCGCACCTTCTTCGCAAACGCCTCCAGCAGTGCCAGCGCCCGGAGCCGAAAATTGAGCAGCGCCGACGCACGTTCTGCCGCCTCAGTGCTGCCCGCCCGGCCGCCCACAAGGGAGCGGAAGTAAGCCGCCAGCTTATCGTCCATCCTGAACATGGCCTCGTCGTCCAGCCCCTCATCGTCATCCTCGGACTTATCTTCGTCATTTCCCCGGCTGCCTTTGCCCGAGACCTTCTTACCGCTGCCTCCGTGTGCGCTGTTATCCTCCTCCTCGTCGTCATTGTCCTCCCCTTCGTCTGCCTCCGTGTCACTTTCAGAGTCCACGTCACTGCCTTTGCCAACTTTCTTTCGCTTTCGGGAGGTCGTCTGCACGGGTACCTGCGTCTGCCCTTTCTTGCCGCGAGCAGCCTCCCCGTCTTCCTTTCCTTCGTCTTCACTCTCGCTGCCTTCCTCCTCTTCTTCCTCATCGTCTTCTTCCTCTTCCTCCTCCTCGTCGCTCTCAAACAGTCCAGCTGTGCTCTGTCCCTCTCCTTTGCCGCCCGCTGATACCACCCGCACTATGTCCGCTAGACCATCCACGCTGACCACCGCACAACACTGCCGCCAGAGTGACTCGGCCGTGTCGCGCAGGGGCGCAATAGGCACCAATCCCACAGGCCGTGCCATAACCGCCAGCACCACATCCACCAACACGTCATTCCAGGAGCCACCTGCGGCAGCCGCAGCAGGTGAAGCCGGGTTTGAAGTGAAGGAAAGAGTTGCTGCCGGGAATCCAAAAACTACCATATGGGAGGACACTGGGCCCCGGGTCCGGTCCAGAGCCCCCGGGTGCCTCCAGACGCGTAGGAGGCTCGAAAGCGTGTTGGGATACCACCGTCGTCCCGTTCCTTTCTCTGTCCACCTCCTGATTCTCCTAATTGTCCATTCATCCATCCATCTTCCTCCTCACTTGCTTGCTTCCCCTTGTTCCCCTCCAATGCATTCATATCGAACGCGTCAACGCACGATGCCCCTCTCCTGCTCCGCACATGCCCCCGTCGTCCTGGCACCCCTCCCGAGCCCGCGCACATATTTCTCCCCCCCCAATCTGCACTTCGTCGTCTCATTCCACGCCTGTACCCAACACTAACCCAAGTGCCCAAGAGGCATAATGTTCGCAGGTCACATATGGCAGGATGGCCCTAATTCGTCCGCTCCAGACGCAGACGACCGCCCCCTTTTCTCAAATAGTCGCAACGCCAGCCATTCCAGTAGCATCGACCCTTGACCCCCACCCGGCGGGCTATCAATCCGCTGCACTGCTCTTTCCTAAATCACGTTCCTGTCCTGTAGCATTAATTAAATCGTACATGCTTATCCATGCCCATATTCCTATTCACTTTGCCGTTTTGCTAACTCGTGTTCGTGTGCCGTGTAAAGTTATCACCAGCTTGTTGCCTCGCTAGGAATTCCATCACCTGAAGAGCCTTTATTCCTAGCCATCTCAGGGATCATCCACCCAGCCCTCCACCCGTCCACCATCCTTACCTGATTTGCCCTTCGCCGCCTCTTCCCCGTCCTCGTCCCGCTTGTCGCTCTGCTCCTCTACCTCCGGCAGCCCCTCCACGCCCAACCCCTCCGCAGCCACCCTTCGCAGACTTAGCGGCAGGTCCATCTCAAAGCCCTCCGGATCCGCCAGCAGCTGGAGCTGCAGATGCGCCGCCAAGGCAGCCAACGACCGAACGGCAGCACTTGCATTCACACCATGACCCGCATGTTTACCGTGGACTTGAGGGGCCTCATCCGGGTGACTCAGGCGCTCCAGGGATGCTGTCTCAATCGCCGCCAGCAGCTGCAGGGCGTTGTCGCCATCATCCCCCAGCTTCACCGCAAGCGACACTCCGGGGGCTTTCAGGGCCTTACGAATGAACGACAAGGTGTCGTGGAGATACTGGTGCGAAGTTGCGAGCGGCGGCCCTGACGTGGCGGCTGCGGCAGTGGTCTCTGCGCCGCCAGTCGACGTCTTGCGCTTCTTCGCCGCCGGCTGGCCAGCTGCCTCCTCTACCGGCCGGGACCCAGCGTCGTCAGCGTTCTTCGCCGCATTGGCATCTAGGTGCTGCGGCTGCTGCTGCTGCGCGGCTCGTGATCGGGACTGTGCTGCGTGGCTAAGGTGGGCAATGAGGGTCACGAGACGGCTTGCACATCTGGTGCGGATCGCGGGGCTCAGCTGTGAGGTTAGTTGTTTGACCGCCTGGTGCACCTCCGCCACCTTATTGGATTTGGAAGCCTGAGAAGATCGGGGAGCGCGAGCACCGGAAAGGAACTGAGACACAAACGGGAGTGGGGTCGTCCCCGCGGAGGGGCACCTAGGCCGTAACGATATTGAGAACCGAAGCACATGGGAAAAGCATCCATCCAAATGTACGACAAAGATGTCCGACGCCACCTTCTACACGCAGCAGCTACTTGCCAGCATATTAGCTCCAGCCACTCATCATCATTGCCGGAGTGGAGAAACTCGGCCCCGTCCCCCCCCTTTTCGCACCTTGCCCTCTGGCTTGTTCACCTCCGCAAACGCATGCAACGCCAGAAAGCGAAGCGCGGCCTCGCAATCTGATTGGGCCGCGTCGGGGAACTTGAGCGCCGCCACCAGCTGTTCCACACACAGCCCGCGGCGCTCCTCAATGATGACCTGGCAATGAGGCCAAAAACATGGACGAGGTGCGGATGATCGCCCAGGCCGCCCAACCAAGTCGTTGTCCGTGTGCACAGGGCGCAGTGATACACGCCGCAGTGCCACAGTCACATCTCCCTTTCCCTCCCCTCCTCTTTAGCTGCTGCTCAGAAGCCGGCTTCCCTCTCTCCCCCTCTCTCCTCACTGCGTAAGTCCCCCTCTCATGCGGGAGGCTTTCCGTTCTCATTCCGTACTTTGAAGGCAACGCCTCAACGCGCCCAACTAAGTATCCCCTATCCTATGGTGCACGGGGTCACGGGTCACGGCCAGCTGCGCGGCGCCAACCCGGATCCTCAACCCCCACCCCCTACCTGATCCCAGTTCGCCATTTTCGTATTCCCCAACACACCCCACATGCAAATATTGCGGTATGCAGCGAGGGCGCCGCTCTGGCGGGGCCCCCCCTGCCCCCCGACCTCACCTGTTCATCCTGTGCCTCGTCGGCCTTCTCCCCATGCGCCCCGTCACGACCATTGGCGTGTCCTGACCAGCTCGGAAGACCTTCCACGGATTGCGTACTGGGGGCACCGGCCAGGAAGGCCCCCATTAGAGAGGTCACGTAGCGGTGCACGCCCTCCGCATCCAGACCCTGAGGTAAGGTGGAGGACAAGGTCCGGAGGGCCGTACGGGACGTGGCGGGCTGGGACGAGGGTTTAGGAACCAACGCGGACGAGCAGTCCGGGGGAAGAATCATGAGAACAGGTTGATGACGGGCGATGTAGGTGCGGTCGATGTTTGGTGATGAGTCGTTACACTGTGCACAGGCGCGGAACAAATGGTTGTTTGATAGAGCGGAGGGGCTGTTTGACCCCCCACCTATGCTCCGCACCTCCCTTCCAACCTTACATCCGGCCTCCCCCTTCGTGGGTCTCCCACTCGCCAAGAACACCATGGCAAAGGAGCCTTACCGGCCCCCCTTAACCGCCTGCGTTCGGAGGTCTCTCTATCACTTTTAGCAGCGACCTCAGCAGCCTCCCAACCCCCCCTGAGTTCATCCTGACTTGCCGCTCCTTTCCCTGATCTCATCACGCTTCGTCAGGAGAAACGACCCCACTCCCCCTGGCGAAACATTTTGTCCATATGGCTGCCACTTTTACCCGCGCTGCGCCGGACGCTACCCGTACCCATACCCATACCCACACACGCACACGCGCGCACATATACTTCCCCACGAGCCCGCAGAACGAATACACGCACACGTCAGATAGAACGATACGAACACTCGCGCGGAATCGCGCGTGGCCCTACCGCATATCACCCGTCCGCACCTGCACCAGTTTCTGAGTGATCTTGCTGCTGGTGAGTTGCTTCATCGGGAAGCCCCCCAGCCGCTGCAGCGCCGCCGCAACCGCCATCTTGACGGTACTGTCCGCCACATTGGAGCGCTCTAGGAAGGAGGACAGACCGTCCTATAGGAGAAAGCAGGGAGTCAGGTGCAGAGCTCAGATGCATGCCCAACTACGGCTCCCTCGGTAGAAGGGGCTCGGGAAAGGGGCCCTGGGAAGGCTGTAATACGGGAGGCGGCTGCATCTTCCTGGCGGCCACCTCCCTCAGCACATCATCGTGGAGCTTTAGAGATCCCACGTGGGCTCCAATCTGCGGACCTCCTGGATATTCCCTGCACTGCCCGCCCAGGTCGCTCACTCTGCAGCTCACTGCAGCCGGTCATGCACAAGCTTCCCATACAGGCCCGCTTAGATGCTATTCGCGCACACGTGCACCTGTCCGAATGGCCTTTATCCTGTCCCTGTCCGGAGTCTGTCCTCCATTTCTCGCCCCCAGCCCCTTCTGCTCCCCCAGCCCCAGCCCATTCTACCCCGGGCCCAGCTACAACCCCTGCCCGTCCCAGCTCCCACCAGCAGCTTCCGGGCGCTGGCGTGTAGATAGCTGTCCGGCCTCTTGACACTGGCCACAAGCGTCCGTGTGAAAGCCGGAGAGAACACGCTCGACACGTGCTCGGGGCGCAGGTGCGGCAGCACGCGGCTGAACAACTGGAAGCCCAGGTAGCGCCGCTCGTGGCTGCTGTCCATCAACCCGCCCTCCACCACCACACTCCAAAACGCCTCTAGCAACGGCCCGTGGACGGCGCCCTTGCCCTCAGCAGCCCTTGCCGCCTTCGCCGCCTTCTTCGCGGACTTCTTATTCACGCTGCCGTTGGCGACGGTTGCGTCACCAGACGGAGGTGGCTCCGAGGTCGCTGCCTCCGCCGGCACGTCTAGCAGGTCCAGGTTGCGGTGCGGCCGGAATCCCGGCAGCAGCAGTGGTAACAGGTACTGCCACAGCATGTGCATACGCGGATGGCTCCCTGAGCTGGCCAGCAGTGCGGGCATTAGCAGCTGCAAGTGCTCGCGGCTAAACAGCCCGGCAGCAGTGACGGCGGCGGCGGCAGTAGCGGCTGGCGACAGCGCGCCGCCGCCGACTGCCGCCGCTCCGAAGAAAAGTTCTGATGGCGGCGGTGGTGTGTTTGCGGGCAGCAGGCGGCAGGTTTGCAGGACGCTTGCGGGTAATTTGGGCCACAGCACCAGAGCCAGCAGCAGCGCCTGCAGAGGCGTGCGAAGGCGGCGGGGTGTAGAGGTCAGGGTCAGGTGAGGGTCCATCCATCAGGTCAGCGGTCGACACAGTATCAAATGGTATTGAATCGTGATCACCGCCAATACATCTGCGACAAGCCTCTAGAATGAGAAATGAGTGAGAGGTAATAACGCCTTGTTCCCCTAGCGAGGTTGGTGTTGGTAGTGGAAACTGGAGGTGCTTTCCTATCCAGCAAGGGGCAATTTGGAAACGGACCTGCGGACACCCTAGCTGCACTTTGCATGACGGGAAATGCGAATTAGCAGTTAGCCATCCCATCCCATCCCATCATAACGGCTGCGGCCAGCGACTGCACTCCCTACCCTCACAATTGGATGAGAAGGGGACGCAAGGAGGGGCTAGCTAACCCGTGTGGACGGGATCGCCTGTGAGGGGGCCCAGCCGGCAGGGTTCGGCCCGCTTGTGCCTCTACCTGGGACAAACTCACCTCAGGTGTCGCCTCAGCCGGATCCACCGCCAGCATCGTCACCAACGGCTGCCCCCGCGCCGTCACGGCCGCAATCGCCTCCGCGTCCATGTGCTGCGCTGCCTCCAAGGCCACCGCCGCTGCGCACTCGCGCAGGAAGGACTTACCCTGCCCGCACTGCAGCAGGCTGTTGAACACGGTCGCCTGCACTGGCGACTCCAGCGGCATCCCCGATCGCAGCAGCGCGGCGCAACCGAAGAGCCGACCCAGCAGAGTGTCCTTGGCGTCCTACAGGTACCGCGAGCGCGCGACATTGACCCCAAGGCTTCCACGGGGCTCTCTGGCGGATGATGCTCCGAGTCTACTATCCGATGGGCCTCTGAGAGGTCCTCATTCCTCATTCCCCTGTTCGGCATCGCCCACCTCTACCCTGTCCACTGCCTGACCCTAAGCCTACAGCCGCGCTCGCCCAGATGCCTTCCTCCTGTCTACTCAAGTACTCACCCCTCCCTTGAGCGGCCCATCGATGCAGACCTCCAGCAGCACCAATAGACCCGCTGGGGAAATACACCGGCTGGCGGCCAGCAGCCCCGTCAGGGCAGTGGCGTAACCCTGGCGAGCAGCTTGCCGGGAGGACCCTAGGCCGCGAGCCAGGCGCCGCAGCGTATAGACCTATGAACGGGCAGCCGCGCAAAGCTTCTTCAGAGAAGCTGAAGAAATACCTAACAGCTCATGAAGGAGTTGGGAGGAAGGCCGAGTGGCCGTAAAACTGCGCAACTGAGAGCGCGACTGCAACACGAGGGACGGAAAACAAGGCGGTGGGTGACGCATGCAGGGTAGGGAGTGGAGGCGCACCTCTCCGGAATAATAGTAATGAAAGGACATCAATGCTAGGCCGGGGTGATAGCCGCTGATGACAGAGACAGAAACGCAGAGGAGGAAACAGGGCGTGAGCAAACGTATGACAAACATCAAGTGGTGCTTTTGGTTCGGGCCCAGCTTATAAAATGTTCTACCTATGATGTGGCTGTTGAGTCCTAATCAAAGGCACCGAAGGAGCACAGCCCGCTTAATGATGGGTGGGGACGGGTGCATTTTGAAGCTGGAATGCTGCACGGCACCTATTCTGGTTGGTCATTATCGGTCTGTCGTACCAAGGTTGGGGAGCAACGCCGAAGGTGATACTCCAAAAGTTTAAATTTAGAAGTTCCCTCCGCCGGCGGTGCTTCCGTGTCCTTTTTAAGCGTTGCCAGGTGTTTTGATTGTTCTTCGGTTAGGTCTTTCACGAGACCGCGAGCCGCAGTAACACGGACGTTCTGCACGGTTGGGACGAGCACAAGGTTTGGCCACCCGGGATACTGTGATACAACGCCCGAGACCTATGAACGATTCAATATGCTTCATGGGCAATAGAAAACGTCCTGTATGGGGCAACCAGCCAGTGCTGCCGCCGCCACCCCGACAGGCCGCCACACACCTCGTCGTAGGACGCCATATCCCAGAAATACTGTAGCACCTGTCGTTGCATTAAATATGTATACGACCAGGTCATCTTAACATTTACACTTATACAGCCAAACAAATCATTTTCAAGCAAAACCATGTAAAAATTCAACCAATTTAAAAACAGCATGAAATTACCGCTTGATTCGTTGTTCGCGCTGTAACTGCGTCGGGATTCTCATTCGCATCCTTGCCGCCGCTACCTGAATCCTTTTCGCTTGCCATTCTAGGCGCAATTATCTAACTAAGGGCAAAGCGTAAAAATATGTATGATCTACCGTGAATTTCGCTGTGAAGGATTGTAGTCTAGTCGGCAAACAAATTGGTCGAGCCGTATATCGGTACGTGCACGACACAACTGTGATTCAACACAGAAAACTCCGTGTCATATAACTCTGTATGTATAAACTACTATTTACCCCATTACTGCTTCTTTCAGCGCCATCGTTAAACAACGTCTTATTTCGCGTGGCCGCAATATACAATGAAAGCCTTTTATCGTAGCCTTCTTCTTACTTAATAGTTATACATAGGGTAAAATAGATAGGGGATTCCAAGCCTTTTTTGCGGGATTCTGCCGTTGTATGGAGCTTGGGCGTGAATGTTAGCTGCAAGGGCGCAAGCCCTGTGCAGAGGAATGCTTACGCGAGGTCGGGCGTCGGCTGGAGCCTGTAGGAGCCTGAAAGGCTACGCCTTGTCGGTGGGAAGAGCCTGCAGCGGTAGCATTAAGGCAAGGTGCTGTCGAGGTGAGGTTAATTGTTCGTCGCTTCTTGAGCCTTTGCAAGCTTTTATTGTATTGTTACTTTTTTTGTAGAGTCGCCAGCGCCACGAGTAATGTCGTCGACTTCCTCTCCAACTTCCCGTTCCTGCTTTTCTGGTCATTCTGCTTGCGAACTGCAGCAATGGTTGGTAAGTTTTAACATTGGGTAGCATGCGGTATCGGACTATGCGCGAAGGCATATCGAGTACGGCAGATGTCTTATCTTTTACTGAAACACAGGAGCAAGGTGGCGTTGACACTGCTATATATGGAACGGGAATGGCGAAGACTGTACATGAGCTTTTTGATGAGGTGCGCTGCCTGCTGAAGCAATAGACTGCCCTCCCGACGGAGGACTCTTGGGCCCGGAGGAGAGGGCTTGCTAGGGGAATCCTCTAGCATCTATTATCAGCGCATCGAAGCCGATCCGGTCTCTATATGAACCCTAGATGCAAGCCACGCATATCACAAGCGGCGCATATCATGGCAATCTTTGCCAGGCGATTGCAGTTTTACACGCTTGGGTGGGGCAGGGCGCATCCGCAGCAGCGCAACCAGTACGCTGGAGGATGGCAAGGGGATTTTCGCGGGCCTCTCTTGGCTGTTATCCTAGCACGAGGCTTGCGTGCCGGAGCGCCTTGTCACTCAAGTAGAAGTCGGAGACCATCAGGTTGGGGTCAGCGCTCTTGTGGTGTGCTTTTAACTGCAGCTCGAACAGCCATTAGGACGCTCACGAAGTTACGGCAGCTGTTGACAGCCACTGGCGCGTCGCTCATCATGGCAGCCCTACAAAGCATCAACCATCATGGCATTACCCATGCCGACCATTCCACAGCTTGGCTCGATAGCTCATCGCCCTGGTGCCCCGCACTCCGTCGTTTGCTACTAGGATGTTCCTTTGCGGGCTGTGGGTTTGAACGACACTCCCTATCTATGCGGCGCCCTCGCGGCCGTGCAGGTCTCCAAGCAGGAGAGCGTGTTAGAGGTGGAGGGCGGAAAAGCATTGCGTATTGTCAACGTACTATCTTTGCACATCTTGAACAGCAGGGGCCAGGTAGAGCCAACAAAGAGCGTGTGCAGCAGGGCAGGCCGCCCTGTGGGCCAAGGTTGTTGCGATGTCATGACGAATTGCGGGTTGCGCCATTTGTGTAGGCGGTAGTCGTGGTCCGTCGTTGAGTCGCCGTGTGTGGTGGTGGGAGATTCTTTGCGTCCGTCAATGATTTGGATCATTTGAGAAGCTGGTCGCTTCCGGGTGGTGGTGTCTACAACCTATGCATTTGGCGCATGTAACGCCATGTAAACCCTGGCCACATGCATCCACACCACATGGTCTCGGTGCGCCCATGATCTCGGACAGAGACCCCCGATGCCCCGTCCAAATGCGCGTTCATCTATACACGTGGTGTGGTTCTCACGCGACTAGTAATTCTGTTCCTTCTGCTGCGTCGTAGATCCTCTTTGAGGACGAGCAGGTCCTACCTGACGGCCGCTCTCGGCGTCGTAACGTGCCAGTGAGTGAAAAGATGGTGGCCAATGAGTCCTGGCTGGCCGCTCTGGACCGTGCTGTCAAAGAAGAGCTCAGCAGCGCGTTGCCTGAGGACTACAAGGTACGGAGAAGAGGGGTTGATGGGGGGAGGGCCACGGGCGCTGGGCCGTAGGAAGCGTATATTGAGGCTGAGGTTGGTGGGCGGTGGAGGAGGTGCTCTTTGCTCTGTGAGCGAATGTGATTTGGGGTTTGGTGTGTTACCTGAAGTGTGTTGAAACCTGGCCCGAAGTTCTTGCATGGTTGTCGTACAGTCACCAACATTGACACGTACGCACCACACACGTCACCAAGCGGCATGCTAGATGACGTGGCAAGGAACTTTCTTCTCTGCCTGCCGGGACGGGCTCCGGCACTATGTTGTTGTTGTTGGGGCGTTTACGTCAGATCCAGAGCAGCGGCATGTTGTAACCAAGCACAACCCACACCCCGTCGTATGCCACGACCCGGCGTACCATAACATGACTTGATGCCGTATAGGTGACGCTGCTGGACGATTCGTACTTTTTGCGGACCGAATATTCGAGCTCAATGAGCTATCCGGGCCTCCTGACCAAGGTACGATGCCAGGCAGTGCTGTACCTGTCAACAATCCTAGTCGTCGTGTGGGATATGGACGTACAGCGGCGCAGATATAAGCCACCGAAATACACAAGGTGGATACACCTGCAAAACAGGGACCATGCCTTGTTAGTGCACTTGGCGGCTGGGAGGCTTCACCACATCCTCAAACACTCGAGGTGGCAATGTCCTCCTTTCCCTATGGGTGCGGTTGCAGTGATCCTCGCCTGAAGGTTGTGCCCGCCCGTCTCATCTTACGTTCCTGGACCTAGCTTCGTTGCCACCTTGCCGCTTACGTTCATCTGACGCCAGACCTGTGCCAAGCTGGTTTGCTAACTCAGCCTTGTCGGGGGCGTACGCCTTCCCGGCGCTCATGCATCATGCCATCATGTCTGTGCGCTCTTTTCCGTCCCCGGTAACTTGTCGGTGACTTTCCGTCGCCACTTTTCAACCCCACCTCGAACCCTTCGTCGGCCGCAGTATATCTTCCACCGTGTTAGGGCGCGCGTGTCGGGCATTCCGGAGTGCCCCTTCAGCACAGTGGAGGTCCGACCCGGAGGGCAGCTGCTCACGAAGTGGGTGTGGAAAGCGCCACCAGCTCAGGAGACTTTCTAAGGGCAGGTCCTAGGCCGGTCTGGCTCTAAGGGCTTGCTCTGTGTGTGCTCTACACTTTACGTCATGACGATTATTTTTGCGACTGGCGTTGTTAGAGAAGTATTGGAATCCGGCACCATTGGGAGATTTGCGTCCCTTAATCTTTGGATTGCCGACGGATATTTAACTTTACCTGCTTCGGGCTCTTTGTGCTGCGGCTTGACGGAGAAAGGAATTCTCGTGGCGTGGGGAGCACCGAGGGTCCTACAGGCGGTGGATTGCTACAGATTTAACTACAGCTTGTCGTACATCCATCGTACATCCGGCTCCAGTTACGGGGCTGGCTTCCCATTTTGATAGGTGGGGAGAGCCGCATAATGTTAAGGTGTATAAAGTGTTAATAAGTATTACACCTTTTCAACCTAACGAGGATGGCTCGAGTGCCGATGTTTATGAGTGCCATGTATGTTGTTCCTCCTGAGCTCGATCCATCTCTTCAGGGGCAGGGCCCTGTGGTAATTGTCACGCCGCAATGGCTTTGACGGCTACCAGCGGCCCTGTTAATGTTTTTTCTTCAATGCAGTTCCCATCAGCTTCCTCTTGCCACGGTGTTGGTGTGATTCCCATTACTGCTGCTGCGTGGTGGCCGGTGTTGTCGGTGGAGGAGATGCTGCTGCTGACGGGCTACGGCTGTGTTGCATGGTTACGGAGATCTATGGGAATGCGTCTCCTTCGCCCGAGATGGGTGCCCACGACACGGCTGTGTTGCACTACGTGCAGCACAGTAGTCATGGTGCGCATTTTTGTTGGAAGAAGGGTCCGGAAGTCATGTGCATGCGCACTGTCACGGATCGAGGCCGCAAATGGTGACGTGCAGCTGGATCAATGCGTGCGCGTGATGTATGCGCGTGACAGGCATTAGCTTCATATTTGCTGTAGTGGCGAAGCGGCAAGGCAGCAGGGCTTGGTCTCTTGTCGTCCCGCTTTACCACAGGACGGCGGGATTACTTGTGCGCATCAGGTCAGCTGTGTCACCTGGATGAACAATGCCCAAGACAGCTTGTGGCGGGATGTCATGGCGAGGTTTGGCTGGGTGTGGGTGCGGGGCGTTACCTGGACATCGTGGCCTAGTACAGGTGCCGAGAGCGGAGAGCATTGCTGTTCAGCATTGGTTGCGGCTGGGTGGGTTTCTAAGGGTGACCTCCAAACCTGGCGCCCGTGCGGCGCTAAGGCAATGGCGGTGGCAAGGATAGCTGTTCCGGCTGCGTGGAGGCCGGTGTGCTGATCGTGATGCCATGGCGCCAGGTTGGTGCCATACTGTGGCAAGGTGCTGCGGTGACGCACCGTATACGGTAGCGGAGGAGCCAGTGAACGGAGCGGCCAAGGAATGGAAGGTACAGATGGAATTGGCCGAGGATTCATACATAACTTAGGATTACCTGAAGCATATGCGCCCGGACATCTGTTCTCTGTGAAGCCGTTGAGGAACCTGCAGTGTTCCTAACGGATGGCGCAGGATAGCGTTGCTTGGAAAATATTTAAGACGGAGAAAGCGAAAGCCTTTCTCCGGACCATAAGGCCAAGAGGCGACTGGCCTCCAAGCCGCCTTCAACAGCTACAGAATTGCTGCTAAAGTACCAATGTTCGCGACCTTCTTCGACCTAAGGGTGGTAGCCCAATTCCACTCAGCTAAGCCGGTTCATACAAATTTTCTCACGCGTTAATGACAAGCACGGACGTTGAGCCAGTCGATTCAGCAAGCAGGAACAAAAAACCTCGAATGCATACGCACAAATGGACAGTCACCCACCCTAGGCGTGCGTCGTGTGTTCAGACGGGTCAAACAAAACACCGATCAATCATTCACTTACCCTCAATATAGCACCCTGGCGCCTTACCCATAGTGCGCGCTTTCCCAGCCCGACCAGGATGCTGCCGTATTGGCGCCACGTGCATTTCTCGCATCTAGTGTCCGCAACAACGATGATCGTGTGCACTAACCACAAACAATGCTCATCGTGTGCTCTAATGAGCGTGTGTTGGGTATACGACAATACAAATAGAGGGCGTCGGTTGAAACTGCACAACGATTTGCGCCTTGCAGCACGTGCCAACGCACTAAGCCAAAAACCTTCTTAACTTGTGGCGCGGTTGCAAGACTGAACAGAGCTGAAGAACACGAACGCACTTCAGCGCCTCAACACACCAAAATGCTTTGACACGTAAAAGGGTTCATCTCGAAATCTCGAACAGGAAAAACGTGATGCTAACGTGCGCCAAATAAAGCTATAAAGCACCTTCCGTGCACGCTAGGTCATGGGTCTAGCTCGTCGTCGTACCATACCGTACCCTCACTAGTGCAACTCACGGTGCACAGCAAACGTACTTTTCACGTCCTCCCGCTGAAGCCATTAAGAGCCAGACAGCCATATCCCAAGCTACGATTACTTGACGAATTAAAAGATACCAGTAGAGCTCCTTGCAGGCTTAAGCATTGCAAGACACAACGTGGAAATCCAGAAGCATACCAAAACAAATACCACTGAAGCGGTGGAGGTTGTCCCACGTTGCCAGTAAGCTCCCAAACCACATCCCAACCACGACCTGTGCCTTGCGCGGTCAGTCAGTTCATATCGAGCAGTAGCTCTCCTCAGCGCAGGTTGCGACTCTCCCAGTTCCTCCCGCCCAGTCGTTATATATATATATATATATATATATATATATTGCCTTTCTTTTACCAACCAGTCAATTCAGTTCAGAGCCATGTAACTTGAAGGGGTCAGTTCGCGCCCGTCTCGTCCACTGGTCCCATGCAGAAGCCCTCCTCCGTACTGCCGTCTGATGGGACCAGTAGATAGACTGTGGTCGCTAAAATGCGCTTACCATGTTCAATGCAGCTACGCAAATCAACCCAGAAAGTTTTAGGTTTCCATTTACCACTATCCTACTCAAACATTCATATCGTACATACAACTCGCATGATAAGAAACTCAAAAATAGCAATAGCCGTCGTCGATCTTCAATAGATTTTTTAATTATTATCGGGCTGGCTCATAGCGCGGGATCTAGGCCCCATGCGCGCGCCGGCGACGTGTTCATCAGGCAGTTGCCCATTTCGTATAATTAAGTTCCAGCTTGGCGGTTACGCTGCTGCTCGTCGTCGCTTATTGTCTCTATGGGCTCCTGACCTGATTGTTGTTGCCGTTGAGGGCGCAGCCATTTGACATAGCCCCCGCCGCTTTGCAGCCGTCAGCTGGGCATCCTGGTTCTTCCAAGCCATTGGCGACATCCAAGCCATCCACCAGGTCTTTGCGACGCCTGGCGTCGTCGCCTGCGGACACTACATCCGAACCTGCAAATGCAGTGTCAGAATTCAACGCACCGCCTGTCATGGCCTTGTCTCTTCCGGGCCCAACCCCTGAGGAGGGGTGCACCACCTCATCCGCCGGGGCCGATTGCCTGGCCCCACGCAATGTGTCCTGACCGGCGTGCATCTCTACCTCCTCCTTCATCCTAGAATCCAGAGCTCCAGCTGCACCAAGTTGTGATAGCTCCATGCTACCGCCGGCCATTGGCTGCAACTGCGATGCCCCGCTTGCGGTTGCTGTTGTTGTTGCTTTTGTTGCCACGGCAGCGGCTACTTCAGATACAGGGACTTGATCGCTAAAGATCTGGGGAGGTTGCCCAACTCGGTCCCGATAGAGAGCTCGTTCAGGAGCGCCCGTTTCGACTACCGCCGCAGCGTCGCGAGGCAAACAAGCCAGCTCATAAGGCCATTGTTGTACTCCTAAGCAATCCGAGTCGGGAAGCAGGAATGGAGAGGCCAGCGGCAGTGATGTCCCGTGCGCTGCGGCCGCGAGCCCGGCAGCGAATGCAACGTCTCGGAGCGCAGCGAGCTGCGTCGGGGTATTGAGCAGCGACGGTACAGCGGCTTCCCGGTTATGGCCCCCCGTTGCCGCTCCGTACGATGGCGACCGCTGTTCAGGAAATGCAGAGACAAGGTGACAACCGGTTCAGGAGTTTGAGCCTGAAGCCTGAAATCGCGAAGCAAGTACGAGAATGAGGACGCAACGAACAGACAACCAACGGATAAAGCAGCTAATTGAATGACATTGTGCGTGCGGAAAAAATGATGCACATCCCTGATGAGGGGCATGGCGCCGCAAACGCAAAAAGCCCCCTTTCCCCCCATTCTACATACCCCCTCTCACCCGTACTTTGCGCGGCTCATCATTGCCTTGGTCACCTGCAATGACAGAAGAGCATTAACAGTCAAACATCTAAAAGCAACGGAAGGTGCCGCTGAACTACCTCCATGCATTGCCCCGTTCCACTCATGCCTCAAAGGCATACGGATGCGGCCTGATGTTGCAAATGGCATCTGCGAGCACATTGCCCACGCTGTAAGGGTGGGTCTGCACAACGGCTCCACGCAGCACCAACCGATACAGGTCGTATCACAGACAGCTGATCCGAACGCCCCGGGTGTGTTGGCAGCACATGTTACGCAAAATGCATAGAATCAAACTTGACCGGGAAGATGACTCCACTCACCCCCGCTACCCCGGTGCTCGGGCCGCTTACGCCGCCGCGCATTGTGGCGCAGGAGCCTGCAAAGCACCCAGCAGGACCGAAGGCTCGATAAACAATAGCGACCATGAAAGGCACGTCGTTTCTTTTGATTATGTCGCTGCCTTTTGGTGCATTGCTTGTATGTATAGCTGTTGGACAACGCAACTGATTAATAAAAGGGTTGCCAGAAGGCAATCCTAATCTGCGTCCTGCCCAATTTGTCTTTAAAAGAGAGAAGAGTCTTTCACCCAGGCCATGTGCACAACGGCGGGTGTAAATCCAAAAATAGCGATGCTTGGACAAGTCGGAACAAAGAGCAATCTTCAAGTTTCAAGCAACTCAAAAGGTACTATCATGTAGTACCAAAGTAGTACGATGAGATGGCAGAGACGGTAAAGGCGGGAACCGAGAGGTCTGATGAATATGTACTCAGAAAACACACATTCATTTCCTATGAATACATTATACTTGACGTTGCCGTTGTTGCAAAACGCTATACGCTAGTCACAAACTGTACTGCAAGAAGCCACAACGAAAGACTTTTGGGCACTAACAACGTGACAGAGCACTTATATATATTATTGTTTCTGGTGTATGGCAGGGATGGTAATTAACAGCAAAACACTTGTCGATCGCCACTGCTTCGTACATCCTCTTTTTGTTCTCCTGCCTTTTGCTAATGAAAGCTACGCGGGTTCTGTCAATCAAAAATTCCAAGAGTTCATGCCTTGATGAAATAATTTATCGAGAGATTGGAGTGTACTGCCACCGCCTTGTGTTTGTAAAATGTAAGGCAAGTTAGTACACCGCTTAGTACATCTGTTAGTACAAGATCTGTGCTAAAGATTAATGACTAACAGCTAGCACCAAGCGTGACAAGCATTACTCCCACGGGGGGAGAGGGGAGCGCTACTGAAGCAAAGAGAGATGCGTCAACGCCTATTACACTGTTTTGACTTTGCAAAATGGCTGTTTGATCTAGCAGAGTGCCAAAAGTCCAAAGATGCAGCCCATAATGCGGAAAGGATCCGTGTGCTATGAAATGGCGAAATCCGCTAATCCTGGACGTGTACACATTGTTATGGACACTGGATATCATAATGGAGAGGTTGTCAATTTGTTGAGAATGAAAAACACACGCAGACGTATATAACAGCGAAATGACGTATATACAAAGCAAAATAAATATACGGGAATCCTAACTTATCCTAAAAACTTGGAATTTGTCAGCACATAGCAAATGCCGGCACGCAGCATTTGTCATAGACGTCCTGACGACTGGTCTGACGGTGGCGACACTCACTGCCAGCTCGCCAGGTACTTAGGAAACCGGTCACAATTAGCTTGGTGACCTGTAAGATGAGTTGTCTCCAGAAACCACGTCTGAAGCTGCTGTCTACTTCTACCGTTCCCGAGTAAAGATGATGGTACTTCGTTCTGTAAGTACGAACATCTTTGTGGGTAACTGCCGCTACGGCATACGGAAGCAACCTTGAGGCACCAACACCTACATCTAAAGGGAAGGTTTTTATTTTCACAATTCTACGGACGACAAATTGAAACATTAACGCATGTTGCGAGCGCTTTTTAACGACAGAGCCAAAAAAAGATTAAACGGAGAATCCGGCCTCAAATCCTGAACATGAAAATTGGAAACTTGAAGTGATCAACTTTCCAGAATTGTTGCCAACGAAAGATAGGCAGGACTAGGCTTGCAGAGGATTGTAAAACCTTCCTAGTCACGGACCGCTCGGCGAAGAGAGGGCAGAGAGAGTCTTTTTTATCGGTGCGCTTCCCAGATTGCGACCAGACTTGCGATGTCTCCTCCTTAGCCATCACAGGGCCAAAACGCTATCGTAACGGCACACGCGTTTCCTGCCGGCTCCTGTCGTGTTCTTTTTGCGTTCGTTATTCCGCTTTCGTGTCATAGATCAACAGGACTAATGCGCCCGCTTCCAAATCTCACTCCCCGGCTCCAGGCCCCCTTCCATGGCAAGGTGAACGGGGTTGCCGATTCACCGGTAACCCCGCAGCCCTGCGACTTAGCTCTGTTTAACAGGACTGCCTCAATCACGACAACCATTACCCCCAACCGTGTTTGATACTGAAGCTAGACATCGTTGTGGGATTGGATTGCTGTCTGACTCGCGCCCAGCCAAGTGCACGCAGCAAACGCACAGGACGCACCTCGCACGGCAGCTACGCTTCGTGCCATCAAACTCAGACAGCATGTGGAAGCGGCCGCACTGCTGGCAGAATCGCTGTAGAACGCCGTCGCGCATGACGTTTTCGGCTTTCAGATGGAAGTCGCAGATGCGGAAGCGCTGGTGGTATTCCTTCAAGTTGGACAGGTCCACATTGCAGCTTTCCACGTGACACAAGAGGGGGGCCTGTGTGGGTACGAAGCAAGTCCGTACCGGCGTCGTACGATGCATGCACCATCGTATGTCCCAGCAGCACGGACCAAGCCGCACGACGACCATATAAACACGCACGGCCCCCATACAGTTCAGGATAGGTTCCGTTTCGATGCAGTCATGACGCGAAGGACCAGGGGTGGAGCACGTGTGCGACAGCACGAACAGAAAGCTTGTAATCGGCGTATAGTAGCTCTTAAATACAGCATTAAAGACAGCACATACTTTATATCTCAAGGGCAATTACAGTATGGCCAAGCGATACGATTAAGCTCTTTAATGCTGCGGGTGGGGACATATGTTACGTGGACAGCACCAGGGTCGTAAACCCTTCAATCGGCCATAGGTCGGATATCCGGCCCCACGGCTTGCTTGCAAGCTAATTACAGCCCTTAACATCTTCGCATGGTCCCACAGATGGTATGTCAGCCACACGTCTTCTCCGTCTCGCTGAGGATATCAACATTACCTCTGTTGGTATGCAATTACTGATCAGGTTTGTTCCAAGCTCACCTTAATGCCAGAGATGCCGCTACCTTGTCCGCCATCTTGCCATGCACGGCCGCCCTGAGATGGTCTGCCGCTACCGCGGCCCCAGCCACCTCCTCCGCCCCGACTGCCGCTACAGCCGCCACCACCACCAGCTCCGTCCTCAACGTGATCCGGATCTTCTTCCGCCGGAGACGGCCGCCGTTTCTTTCCGCCGCCACTGCCAGCAGCAGCTGCAACAGCAACAGGGTCCTCATCCCAGGTCAATGATATACTTCCTGACCTACCACCAGCAACCCGCCCGGCAACGAGCTGCGCCGCTGCGGAGGCAGCCACGACAACTGCCGTTGCCATGCCGCCACTATCGCCAACTGCCTGTGAAGACCGGAGTTGCGGCACGAGGCTGCTCAGCTCCGGAGATCCGTATTGTGGCGCCAGTGCCGGCAGCCCCCTGGCACCGTCACCTGCTGCCAACACACCAACACTGCCGGAATGTATCGATGCCACTCCTGTCCGACTTCCGCGAGCGAGCGGGGCTACCGGGGTCAGCGCCCCGCCCGCCGCTGCTGCTGCGCTGAGAATCTCCAGACCACCGACAGCGTCATTGTCGGACTGCTGTTGGGCAGCTGCTGCCGTCGTCACTCGAAGTGCTCCACCGGCGTTGCTAGCAAATATGCCGGTACGTAGTCCAGCTGCACCCGCGCCGCCCTTGCCACTTGGCGGTAGCCGATTTGGCACCAGCAAGCGCCCACTAGGACCTGCGCCCGTCCCGCCGCCGGCCACACCCAGCACCCGAAGGTCCAGGATGTCAGCACCTAGCTCTCCTTTGATAACCGAATCGGCGCTGCCACCGCCACTCGCACTGTAACCTTCGGCCACGGCGTCCAGCAACAGAGGCAAACGTGGCCCTCCGCTGGGCCCTAGCCCTGGTCCCAAACAACCCCGGTCACCACCGCGAGGCTCCAAGATCGACCCCTTCGAAAGCTGCTGTTTTAGCGGCAGTGCCGGTAATGCTACCAGCGGCGGTGGCGCCGCAACCAGTGAAAGCTCGCTTTGTTGGCGCGCTTGCTCCATCCCCACCTCTCGAAACATCTCGTCGCTTGCCCGGCTGGGGCCCCGTTGCAGCTGCCGCATCACGGTCCTGGGCAGCAGGGCCAGCAATGTTGGGTGAGGTCCTGCACCCGCTGGCACGACCTGAAGCGGCAGCTGCGCAGTGCCCAGAACACCACCGCTGGCCGCCACAGCACCCGACGGCAGCAGGTGCAGGGTCAGCCCAGCCTGTTCGAGAGCGGGGAGCCGAACCGCAAAGAGCGCCTCGCCCCCAGAACTACCGCCGCTGTCTTCCGTGCGGGGAGATGCGGCGTTGGCATCATCGGCCAAAACTGCAGCACCGTCCAGTCCGAGCCCTAAATGAGAAGAATGCAGCTGCGGCTGAGGGGTGTCCATGACAAAATCGAGGGCTGCATTTCGTACGGCCCCTCTGATGGCCGCAACCTTCGCTGCTGCAGCTGCGGCCTCCAGCTTCCGCATTCGGGGCAGCTCTGCCGCTTCCTCACGAGTAGACGTTCCACAAACGCCGCCACCACCGTCAGCAGTAGAGACAAGCGAACCACCGATCTCCTGAAATGACTGCGACAGATACCCAGCTTCTAAGTCCACATGAACGTTTGAGGCGGCGCCTCCATCGCCTGACGCCCGCTGCCGCCCTAAGCGTCCCTGGAAAACCTGCTGCTGCAGACGGGCTGTCCGGCTCCCTCCACCAGCGCCGCCTGCTACGCCTGCAGCCGAGTCCACCGCCGCTAACAACCGCTTACCGCTGGCAACCTCCTGAGGGCCGGAAACGCAGCGCTCACCTTTACTAAGTGATGGCGGTTGTGGACGACCACCGCTGCTGTCCCGGTCCGTGCCATTACCCAAGCCACCCCCGCCGCCCCCAGGCACCTCAGCTTTGCCTCCTGCCGAGCTGTTGTCGGGTGACAGCGGCCCTGCTCCCGATACTGCTGAGCCAAGCCCCGTCTGAATGATCTGATGCAATTGCCTGCTTCTCGTACCGCCCGGAATCTGCTGGCTGACCACGTGCTGGGAGGCTCTTCCGTCAGTGGCCACAACCCGACTGGACTTCTGGGACGCTTCCCTGTCCGGCAACCCAGCAACAGAAGCTTCCAGAGTACCTAAGCCAGCAGCCATCCCCGCAATGCCACCTGATGCACGAGCAGCAGCAGATCCGGATGCTGAGGCCCCCCCTTCCACCGGAGTCTTCCCTGCGGTGGCCGCTGCAGCAGTTCCCCCTGCCGCTCCTCCTGTTCTGGTTCCGGCTTCTGCTGCTGCAGGATTCGCTGCCTGTAATCCTGCCACGAAGTCTGGGGACTGCAATAGCTGCAGCAGAACGGTGGTGGTTATGTTGAGCTCCTTGAACATGGCTTCGCACTCTGCCAGGTGCTCAGGCCGGCGCACGGCCCAGCGGGCAAGCGCCCGCGCAAGCCCCATCTCGCCCGCGCTCGCACGACAGGAGGTGAGCAGCAATCGCACGGCCTCGCTGCTTAGGGACTGGAAGGCTGACGTGGCTATCACGTCGTCGAACCTGTACACGAGCAAGTGTGGACGGGCACAAACGAGTCACATGGAAGCACCGGGGCTGAACGTGCCGACCATCTTTCCTGAGATCTGGATTGCGAGCCCCTTACTTAGGACTTCCTACCATCAGAGTTGCGGCATACGTACGACACGCAAATCTTGTCCATAATGCTTTGGGCACTTCTAAATATCTCGTTTTGGTCATCTCCCATCACTCATTCTATACTGCTGGCCGTCCGGAACTAGCAAATGTACCGTTCCACCTCAGGCATGCGAATGCAATGGATTATGCAACCCGATATACCAAACAGGCAGATCGGCTGACCTAATCACGGCGTGCACGCAGAGCATATAGCTTTCAATGGAATGGACGAGCCCAATCATCCGCGTGAACGCATCAAACATGGCAGGCAAGCCCACCGGATTTCATGCAATAACCATATCGCACACCAGCAATGAAAGCCACTGTCCTGTCGGCGCTCGCCGTTGACATCTCACATGTAACAAATGTCAAACAATGCCACATAGCTCGGCATGCATGTAGCCCTACACGCAAGCTGAAAGAATGCTGTGTGCCGCACCCTCTCTTTTGCTCGCACGTACATAGGAAAACAATTACGATAACACATACTCGCCCATGGAGCAGGCAGCTAAAAGTGACGTAGTAAGGCTCACCCACCACCCACCACCAAGCTAAAGTTCTCTGACTGGGCATGATTTTCACATGATGAATCCACCATGTCTTGTGCGTTCGTCTGATGATGCGATGTCTCACTCTCACAAGATAATTTCAGCTGTTGCGTTTTGCATCATACTTTTGTGACGTAATCCTGTGTGGTGTGGCATGCATGTAAACTAGCCCCTGAACCGCATGAGCACCCAGCCGGCAATGACTGAGGCGTGCACAGACAGACATACCATTATGGTCAGACGCCCTGAGGTCTGCGTGGCCCAGCTAAGGCAGCCTTCCTTGCTTGAGCCAATAATGGTAAGGCGCCAACTTCCCATGCTTTGAGCCGATAAGCTCCCCTCTAGCTGTACTAACGCATACACGCATGCGAGGCGGCCCATACCTCCTTGCATACATGCAGGTCCAATTGAGCCAACCTCTGATGCCATTGAGAGGCACAGGGCCCAAGATCGAGCCAAAGATGCACGTCCTACCTTGACTTTGCATAATCGAGGCACTGCTTAATAGTCTGCTCCAATAGCAGCTGCACAGATGCTTCCAGAAATGTTGAACACGTCTGCGGAGTGAGGTTCTGTCGCAGGTACTGCTCGCAGCCAGCAGCTAACCCGGGTATCTCCAACTTAAGGCACACATCGTAGATGGGTATAACCGTTGCGGGAGTTAAAAGGCACTCTCCACTGTAGAAGAAGCCAATGACCGACTCCAGGGCCACGCTGTCAACTCCTTGGATGGGTAGTTCTTTTCCTGTGGCATCACCTGCACAACTCAGCGGGGGTGTCCATACAAGTGTAGTTAATCAACCCAAACCATTTACATGGTCCATAAAAATTATTCAGAGGGCGCCAGCGCCAGGTTACGTGTATACATGTACGGGAGTGCGACGGGCCACCGTACGTAAACGTGTTGCCAACGTACGCGGCTGTACGTTGCGGCCGGGCGGATGCCACAACGTAACCGTAATAAGAGACGTATGTAAGGATATCAAATATTGGCACCGGATCATCGACTCTGTTTTTTTCGCGAAGGCAGGATAAATACGGCTAGCAACGTTCACAGTGTTTCAACCAAACCACAAGCACATCTTACCGTTGGCAAGCACCATTGCAAACCTTCGGGAACAGGCTGCAAGGATAACCTGATGGACATGGATTTGACGACCGTCCGGGCGGACCAGGATGATGTCGCTGAGGCGGGGGTCGTTCAGGAACGCCTGAAGTCCGCTGTAGATTACCCGTGATGCATCACGATAAACATGTGCCTGCATTACCATGGCAATTTGAACGTATTTTGTGACAGACCACGGCTTTACCGCAAAACACCATTTAAGCCGCAGGTAACTCTTGCCATCAACCTCTCCTGATCAGTCCTTGCAAAGACACATGGTAGGTAAACATACCTGAAAGAATTCACTTTGAGTTGGCAAACTTTTATTATCCCCCTAAACGACAGCAAGCCCCCTCCATACAAGTCGCTGGGGTCACCAATTTTGGATAATGTACCAACTTACAGCTGCAACAACGGTCTCTGTGTCCATAGCCGCTGGCCCGCCCAGACAAAGATTTCTGTTGCCTCCTGTAGACGTCCCAGGCGCTCACGAACAGCAGTTGCGATGCTCCCAGCTCCTACTCCGTCCATCAAGCTCCATCTAGCCCCTTACGTTTGTGGAAGTCTTCGTCCGCCTCCTGCTTTCAACTCAAAGGCATAGTTCGAAGAAGCTTCTTGCCGTTAAGAGTACACATTCATTTTGCCATTTGTATCATGTAAATAGCTATGAGCTTACGTATCATATGGGGCTTGAGTTGGCCTGGGGCACAAGTCCATCCCGTTTGCTGGACGAGCGCCGGACGGGAACTAAATGATACTCATTACATCGCAACATCGAGATGGCTCGTTACTACCCAAAAATGTCTATAAAACATCATATCAACAGGCGACCTACGAGTCTTTGCCCTCGCAATAGATATAGTGTACCGGCAACAGGACACTCGGCGCTGAACAGCGACCGTCGTATTGCGTCGGGCCATGCGCGCATAAATTTGAACCGTGAGACTATTGGTTGCTGATATAAAACAAGGATCATCTGGTATTGCTTGCTCGAGTAAACGCCCACGTAGCGCTGAACGGTGGAGAAGCTTGGTACGCACGCTTTACTACCTAAGTTAAATGGAAGTGTTCACCTTGGATGAACATTCAACTACCTCTCATTTTGGGTTTATGATAAGCAAGGTCTCAAGACGCAGGTCCCACCACTCTTGTACAAGTCTCACGAGACTGTAATAGCCAGTGTCAAAGTGTTCATGGCAGCCCCAAACTAGACGCTTTCGGCTGAGAATCCTAAACGTTTTACCAAAGGATTAATAGCTAACGTGTGATGCAAACAATCCGGTAATTTCCTGCTGCAAAAATGTATGCATTTTGGAGGCTCTTCCTGATATAAACCTGTCATGACAAAGGAAATGACAAATGTGCAGAGACAAAAAGCAATGTTCTCGCTTGGTGTTAAAAGCTTTTGCCTTTGCTCCGAAACGATGATCAACGTCTGCGCTTGTCTGCCTTTGTCTTCGATGATGATAATGAAATCCAGGCTCCCAGGGTATCAGAGACATGGCCATGCTTAGCTTTCGATTAGCCAAGGCTCGGCCTTTCCTTTCGTCTGCAAGGTGACTGCCTTGCGCTTTCTTGGGATTGTGGCTACCGGTAGAAATGCTGAATTTCCAGGCCGAGGACTCTTCATGGATCGCGCCCGCAAACCATCTCTCCTGGCAGGCGTGGCGCACCCGCGATTTGCACAAGGGCCACCGCAAAGTCCGGCGATTTTTGCCAGGTTCATTATACTGGCACCCTTGATGATGGGTCGGTCTTTGATTCATCCCGAGGCCGCGATCCGCTCGAATTTGTGATCGGCGCCGGCAAGGTGCGTTGGAGGATGATGTGTTGTCGCGTAACACACAATCCCGAAGGTCAACAACCGTCTTCCAAGACTATATTTGTAGTAAAGAGCACTCCGGGCGTAGGTGCTAATCGTTGTTTTACCTTTACAGCGATCTTGGTTCTGTCGGCGCCTCTTCTTCGTCGCCATGCTCTTGAGGTACCTTTATATCCTCCTTAATGTTTTACGTGTTCCCGGTCCGTAGGTTATCAAGGGCTTCGATCGGGCAGTAACTGGCCTGGCCACTGGGGGTACCCGGAAGCAACGCGTCGAGCCAGCTGAGGTGGGTTACCAGGGCTCAACAGGTTCCCCTGTGCATGTTTGCGCAGTTCTTTTCAAAACGCCGGTGGATGTACCTGCTCTGCTGCAAGTCGGAAGTCTTGGATGCTTGGGGTTAACGGACGGGAAAGGAATACTATGGGTTGACAGTTTGAGTATGGCCTCTCCTTCCAACACGGCCCCGTACAGCTACTACACTTAACCAGCCTTGAACACGTCTTTTTGTCACGAGGGAGCTGAAATAAACACGTATGCTTAGTCGCTAACGAATGGCCCGGGCTTTGTGTACTGGATGTGGAAATCCTAGATATTGCTTGGTGAGCTACATGGTGCAATGAAATGGGGCAACTGAATTAGTGGATGCAGGGCGCGGGCGAAAGTTCATCCAAAATCTGCATCCTCTCCCTACTTCGAACGGGCTCCTCCACTTCTAAGCGGTGGACATGGCGGAATTCCAGCGCCTCTAAATCTGGCTCTTACCCGGTGCATCTGCCAGGCGTATGGAGAGGCAGACCCTAACGCCATCATTTCCTTCCCTGTTGGCAAGGCGCCGGATGGGCTGAAGCCAGGAGCGAAGGTGGGTTGCGAGGTATGGGGGCATGCTGAACTCCGCAGGCAAGTCGTCCGTCAGAAGAGGGCGTTAGCACAGCTTTGACGAAAAGTACACGGTGGGGCCACAGGGTATACCTGGGTGGGTTGGGGAAAAAACCCGCCGCGCCTACACGTACCGGTGGGCGGGGGCACGGGGTCCCTGTTTGGAATTGGGGTGGTGGGCCTGGTGGGCAAGTGGGTTAAAAGGGCGTTGGTCTCGGTGGATGATGACGTTGAAGAGGACGGAGATGAAGCTTGCTGAAGGCCATGCCAAGGCGAGACTGCGTGTTCACCCCGCAGTCTCCCCTTGCTACGTTCTGTTGGCAGGTCAATGCACTTAGACCTGTTCCACTCGTCCGGGTGTCGCCGCGGCATTCCCACCCGTCTGCCTGTGGGGTCTCACGGACTCACACTTGGCCTTCGGTCCTTCCGAGGTCCTCGGGCTTTCAACCACGGCAGTGTCGGGTCTTGCATTTTGGGCATGGCATGGTTCGAACCGCGCAGCAATGTAGTGGCAATCCCTTTAGAGCTTCTTGGCGTTGATGCGTTCGAATGCTCCGTATCTGTCAGTCCTGCCGGTCCTCTTGGGTCTTCGCAAATGCCTAGGCTTCTGGTCCGCATTTGCTGGAACCCACCCCTACAGTCCGCCTCCCGCTACTGGAACATGCCCCTTTAGTCTCTCGACTCCTCTTCGTCTCTTGACTCTTATCTCTTTTATTTGTCACACGCACACGCGCCCACCCATTCGCCCTCAATCCCTTGATGCGCAAAAAACAACCTCGTGTTTGTTTCAGGTCCAGCTGTCTAACGGAATGGTTGCCAGCGTCAAGTCGATAGACAAGGAAGTGGTCACTTTGGACCTCAACCACGAGCTTGCGGGCAAGGCTCTTACATTTGACGGTAAAAGCTGCGAAAGAATGGGATTGAAAAGATGGAGAGGGAAGAATTCGATGGTCGTGCGTCGGCTGATGCAAAGCCACATCCGGGAAACGGAGTACCTGGGTACCGGCGATGCGTGGCAATTCACCTGGTTTTACTCGGTTGGCACGAGCCTCCGGATGTTGAATACGGGTTTGGCTTCACCATATGCATGCACATACGTGTTACCGTAAGCACATACAGCTCATGATGAAGTTGCGTGTTGCGTTGCAAGATATGTCTCGCCGCATAAGTCTCGCCGCACGGTCCATAGCCGATTCCGATGTTTTCATTATCCCATGTGTCGCGCGGTTTTTCGCCTCTTTTGTCGCTGGCGGATCGATTGTTTGTTGATAGCATCTTTGTGCACAGCCCGGTACTGTTTGAACAGCCCGATACAGCAGCAGCTGCACATGCACGTGGAACGCCTTGTGCCGCACATTCTGTAAAAGGCTCTCCCTCGCGGCTTTTGTCATATACTTGGTTGTAAACGTTGCGGAAATCCCCCTCCGCCCCCCTCCCCCTCCCCCCTGGCAGTGGAGCTTGTGAGGCTGGTTCCCTCGGAGCGGCTCCAGCGGGCTACTTTCGCCGCAGGCTGCTTCTGGGGCCCCGAGCTGGCCTTCCAGAGGGTTCCCGGCGTGCTGGAGACCGAAGTGGGCTACTCCAATGGACAGACGAAGAACCCTACCTACGAGGACGTGTGCGGTGGGGACACGGGCCACGCCGAAGTGGTGCAGGTAGGTCAGGGTACAGGTTAACGCAGGGGTCACCCGATTGGATCCATGGAATCGAGGAATGGGCTGGAGACATGTGTGCGCGGTCCTGGCTGGGTGTGAAGGCCACCCGCACGGGGAAAGAAGACGCTATAAACTGTCGGTGGAGCGTTGCTGTTGGGATTTCGATACCGGAGGGTGCATAGGGGTGAGCTGGCGTGTCGTCCGAACCCTGGCCTGCACCCGTACAGCTTTTTGGCTTACTTGAATCTTACTGTCGGAAGGCTTGCGGTGGTGCCACCGCGGACATGCCAAGGGCAATGACGATATTTACATTTGCGGTTATGAGCCTGAAGCTCTTCCTGATGTCAACTTATATTCGATAGTTCCTGAGCCCTTATGTCGCGGTGTGGATTGGTATGGGGACGGCGCGGATGACGATTGTTTGGGGATGCTTGAGCTTGAGGATTGGAAAGTCAGGTGGCCATGTCGGTGACTAGTCCCTGGGGTTACGGGAAGGAGGTCCTCTTCCGGTCGATGTTAGTGGGCAGCAGCACGTCGAGTTGAGGTATGGCATATACATGGATATGTGGATACCGTGAACCTCGCTGTTGGCGTGAACAAATCCTAGAACAGGTCCCACTGTGTGGTCCATGTTGTGGTCCCCTTCCCACACCCGCCCTCTCCCCAAGGGCCTGTCCATATGGTAGTGTATTTTCATCGCCTTTCTGTTACCTCGGTAGCTGCACCCCGGCCACCTCGGTTTAATTCCGTCCGCCCCAAAGGAGGAGTTTCACCCCAACTTGCGCCTAGCAGCTCCAATGCCCTCCGCGGCCCGTTGTATCGTATCGCCTGTTTGAGTTCAGGAAAACAAGAAACGGGGAGGGTGACCATCTTTGTGCGGGGCAATGATACTATCATACATGTGGTTATGAGCCTGATGCTCCTACTGATGCATTCCAATTATTACCTTCTGAGCCCTGTCGCATAATCCGTGGGTCGGTCGATAGGTCAGTGGGCTCTCAGCGGTTCTCTCCCCGTCAGGCGGCACTCGTGTCACGGTAATTTTGCGCCTTGGCGCACCTAGTATCTCCACGGTCAGCACCTCCGACGAGCATGGAGGTTGGCGTCGGGAGTCATTCGTTCACATGTATGGTGAATATTGATGCGCTGTGATGACACCAACAAAGTGATGGCCTTTGTTGGTGAGGTCGTCTGCGAGCCATCAGTAGAGCGACCAGGATAAGGTTTCCGCATGAGTGTATGTGTGCATGCGCGGGGATGTTCGGAAGGGACATTGTATATGGGGACGCGGCGCCATCGTTTTTCAAGAGTCTTATTGGGCAGCGACCGCACAAAGCGGCACCCTGGTCAGCCCATTCATGATCGTCTTCGCCTTGTCGTATTGTGGGTCGGACACTACGAGTGCTCGTTTCCACCACCATCATCGATGCGGTGGTGGGAGCTCCTGTTCGCAAACCTTCTGATCGATTCTGATATCGCCTCTTCAACCTTTTTTTGCATTTAGCATGATCATTTGAATCGTAGGCACTGAGCAATGATGATCCAATATTCTTGCGGTTATGAGCCTGAATGAATCAAATCATTATTATGATGTCATCGTGAAATTGGCTGAGCTCAGCGCCCAATGCCTAATGCTGCTGCCGTGCAGCATGATCCGGGTTTCATACCATAGTTAACATGCATAAGGATGTCCGCATTGCAGGTCCTGTACGACCCTGACGTGGTGTCCTACGAGGGGCTGCTCGAGGCGTTCTGGGCACGCCACAACCCCACACAGTTGAACAGGTGCGTCGGGACCTGGTGCGTGTTGATGCGGCATTGTCAGCGGGTGGGCTTGAGGTTGCACATGGCTGACTGCTGTCCTAGTGCAATCGTTTTTTATGAGGATCCCGCAACAGGCTGAAGGATTCCGCTTGTGAAGAGGAGCACGAGACGGTCACACAGGGTACCGCGTTCCTTGTAACGGGGGGATTCGGGGCCCCCCGGCATCACGCGCTGTTTGCACCTGCTGTGTTACATTGGTGCAAACTGTGCTTGGTCTGACACAACATTCACAATGAGCTCTTAATGATTTGTGGCGCGCTGCTGGTTGCGATGAGAGGGCGATGGAGCTGCGTTGCAGCTCGTTGGTAGGGTGCACTAAACCGCATGGCTCGAACTGCAGGCCCCACAAGCCGCTGAGTTGCCGTGGTGCTGGCTGGCCAGCCCGCTCCATGATTTGCGTGTCTTGACCAATTTTTCTGGGCCTCCCACAGGCAAGGCAACGATGTCGGCACACAGTACCGGAGTGCCATCTTCACGCACACGGCAGAGCAGCTGGAAACGGCGCTTAAGAGCAAGGCGGCAGTGCAGGCCAAGCACAAGTAAGTTAGGTTAGGTTGATTGAATCCGTAACCCGGGTGGCGTAGGGAAAGAAGACATCTCAGACCATGACGTGTTAGTACATAGTACAATCTTGAACAGTACTTGTGCTGCCCTTTGATTTATTGAAGGTCGCAGCTTTTCGTCGTGGGTTCCTTGCCTCTCCAGCTCCCCCTGAAGAGCCGTAAGGCACCTGTTGCACTTCCAACGGAGATCACGCCTGTGTTGAGCTCTGCCAGTGGAAAGAGCATCAATGGGGAAATGCCTGCGTAAATACAGGCCCCCACAAAATAGAACGATACAACATATTCCCTGCATACAACCCTGGGCAGTACTAAGACGTAGGTTCCGTCTTTCCTGCGCCGCTCAAATGGGCCCTGCTGCCAGGGACCCCGTGGTAACTCAGGTGGAGCCCCTGGACAACTACAGCCCCGCGGAGCCCTACCACCAGCAGTACCTGGCCAGAGGAGGCCGATTCGGCCGCCCGCAGAACCCGGCCAAGGGGTAAGTAGGAAAATGTGATATCTGCGGCCTAGTCTCAGTGTGCTGAGTGGAACCCGTATATGTACATAAGTGTCATATGAAATGCATTGCATGGATGTGCAGTCGCCGGCACTTTGGCGCCGGCGCCGGCGCGATATTTGGCAAATGGGGTATGATGAATATGTGTGCCTGTATATCCTTACTGCAGTTCTTATGGTCCCAGCACGTTAGCATGGCCATTCATTGAAATTCACGAAGGAATGTGTGCCTCTCGCAGGTGCGATGATCCCATCCGCTGCTACGGCTAAACGCGACCACTGTCTTGCCCCTGTTGGGAGTGCTGGCGGCGATGCTACTTCTTTTACTTGCTTCACAATTGCGACAATGTTGTAGCGCCTCCGTCTGCCGTTGTTATTTGCGTGTGTGAGGGGGGAGGCCTGCTGAGATCCCTGCCATAATTGTTTCATGCATTGGTGGAGGTGCGCCGGAGCACTACAGGTCTCTTGGTATACATATCTCACCGCGGCCAAAAGGCAAAGACACTGGCGGTTTAGGCATGAAGAGCCACGTGCGGTATATGAGCAGGCAGTGAAGCCTGACCACACGTACCTGGTGCTGTTTTCGGAGTGCGGCCACACATGGAGTATGCGTGAGTATATGACGGAAGGCGTGGAGGTGTATGTGTATATGCGTCGACCCCAAGTGCAAACTATACAGCTCGCTGTCAGCAAAACCCGCCATTGCAAAAGCGCAAGTCATGCGGGTCGGAATCGCCTGCCACAAACTTTTAACCATCCCAAGGCCTTCCAGGCAAAATCTCGTGCATGGCATCTGCTCCAGAGTGCGGTCGTAAACGTTTTTTGTGCAATAGGAATATAAGGGCGCGGGAGACGGACTTTTCCTAAGCACCACCCGCCTTGATCAGCGGAAGTCCATACAGATAGGCGCAGGAAGGCACTGCGCCCAACAAAAGTATTCTACTCTCGCCCGGCAGCGCGCAGGGCGGCTGTGAGTTCAGAACTGGATGGCCCCTGGTGACTTGCAGGGTTGACCCCAAGTGGCTCGGAGGCTCCAATAACTTCGGGGTTAAGTCTGTAAGTGAATTCAAACAGATACTTTGTTCGGGGATCTGGACATATAGATAAAACATATGTTATCAAGAGCCACCTCCACCCACATGCTACTTAATACATACACCCCCGAGCTGCTCCGCTAACGCACTACTTCATAATGCAGGTATCATCCATAAGCTACCATATCAACGTCAGTGACTTGCAATTTTCAAGTGCTAACTGGACACACATATATAGATGCTCGCCCCCCCCCTACCTGGCCGTTGTCACCAATGATGCGCCAGGAAGAGGTGGCACTTGATCACCTTCGTTCTTTGTGAGCGGGGTGTGAGCGACAGATGACAGTAGTGTGACAGGATGATGGGCTCCTTGCCATCTGGTGCGTGTGTTTGAATATGTGTGTATTTCTTTGTGTATGTGTGTGTGTAAGTTTATCCGTGTGTGCATGCGTGAGTGTGTGAAACGGTGGTATATGTTCGAGTCTCACCATTCCGTACAAGTAGTAAACAGCAGGACACCTTTCTATCACGCCACTACTTGCTTGCTTCGAAGTCGAGAGGTGCCTGCTGGATAACCTTTTTTGAGAGGTCTCAGTCTCTCCCCATCAGCCATAAGCCTTCACGCAAAACCTGACTCCTCATTCAGCCCCACTGTCCAGGACCATGTCGCACTTACCACCACCGTGTGGGATTGAAGAAGCTTTTAATGAAAGTTACATTTCGTTGTCTTAACGCCAATTTCGGGTTACCTGGGCCTGGGCCTCCACCACCAAGCAGCACACGGCCGCCTGCATAATGACGCCACAGGCCTAAACGGCAAGGGCAAAAAACGCTTACCCTCATGCCTACACGAGGGCAAAAACAATAAACGTCACCACCGTACAACCAGTACAACCGGCTTAACGCTTCCCGCATCTATGTACATGAGTCATGAAGTTAAAGTTAAAGGTTACTTGTGTACTGCTCTCCAATACTGTTATAAATTCGGGGGGCGCGTCTCCGTGGCGTCGTGTTACAGGTGGCTACGTGATCCATCCATCCACGTCCTTTCGTCGTCTGAACAGCACAGCAACCTAATGGTCGTTTCTGACACATCGTCCACGACCTTCAGGCAGGGGATGGAGCGAGGAAGACGTTGGAGGTAGAAATTATGATGTTATTAAGGCACCGCTGGAGTGGGGACTGATGGAGCGGGGACTGCGGAGGCCCTCCAGATGGCAGGCATGTATATCAGCAGTAGATAGGAGGTACGGTATATGATAGGGTGTATTGAGTGTATGCGGCAGTGACTCCTAATCTCATTCCATCTTCCCTCCCGGGATGAAGCTTCAGCTAGCGCAGGTAACTTTATATGATACACCTTTCGATGCATAAATTCTAAGCAAGCACCCGCAGGAGGCAGCTTCATGCGCGCGGATCTTTACGAAGGTTATCCTAATCCCTACTGCCCGCCTCCGCTCCCGATCGTTAATTAATCGTTTTCCTGCCAGCTAATATACACAGGTCAGCCGCTTCGGTTTACATACTAGCTACGAGCCAGCACGCGGGCGGGGCTGCATGTCTCCGAATAAGATGCGCACCTACCGGTGGCTGGTCTGGACATCCCAACACGCAAAAAGCTCACCTGAGCCCCATAGCATGGATGGGGAAGGGAAGCAAGCCCCGCCCATTTCATACGCGGGCATGTAAGCATGGCATGCATTGACACTTAATTTCACGCCACATCGCCTGGATGCTTTCTGTAGTGTCATGCCAAACGATTACCTGAGGGCCTGATCTCTCTGTCGTTATTAACTCGAGCGAGCCCTTTGCTTATCATGGATATACAATTATACAACACTGCCTGTCCCGGATTAGGGGGTTCCGGGATGATGGTGGAACACTTCTATCGTTAAGATCACACAGATTGTTGACGACCACACACATAGCATGGCAGATTGTGAGACGGCGGGCCCCTACTGGGTCCCCTGCTGCTGCCATCCACCGTCTTCAGAACCATGTCCTCAAGCTAGATCTGGCCCACCGTCTATCCCACGTCCCACGGTGGACTAGATAACGTTAGCAGATACCAGCGCAGCCACCTAGTCCTGCACCTTTCACCCGTCCGCCCCCCTAACCCCCTGCCTGTTGTAGGTGTGTAGAAACGATGGGCGGCTACACAAGAACTGCATGAGAAGTGTGGGAGCAGGACCTAGAGGATTCCGATGAGCAATGCGCGGGCAGAGAGTTTGCGATAGCATTCACGCACTGCGGTGGATGCAGACTCGCCTAAACGTGAAGGCCCATAAATAAACTCTCTCTCTCTCAACTCTCTCTTGAGCGTTCGGGGCAAGTCGCAGGTATAAAATTATCCCCCTCTTAATTGCTTCCAGGCAACACGCACCATGAGCGGCCTGCTGTATCGCATCATGCACCCTGGAGAGGAACATGATGATATGGTTACGGGGCCAAGGGACTGATTGGGGGTGGGTTAACCGTTGGCTCAGCCGTAACTCCCATCAGCCGGGGCCGTGTTTTGTTCGGACGAACACTTCTCTCGCTGCCGTGCACCGCAAACAATGGGTCTGCCCTGGCGGCGGCGGTGGCTGTTTTCCACCGCATAGTCCCGTACGACTGTTGCTGCGTGCGGCACGGTATGCAGTAGACCAGGACAGCGATCTTTCGGCCGCTGGGACGAGTATCGTAGTCAACTAGGAAATCTAACTTTTCGCGGATCGCACTTGAGCTGCTTTACGTCTGCAGTAGCCATAGCTAGCGGCCATCTTTCGTTGTAAGTGCGAGCGGAAGACGGTGCCATTGGCAGCTACATATCACAACTAACAGCTCTCCAGAGGGAGATTGATCCATCCGTGGGGTTGAGGAGGAAGAGGAGCCACGCAGAGGAGGAGGCGTCCGGGCTGCCCACGATCCTGCACCGCATCCTGCACCGCAAGGACCGCGCGCGTATCCCTGGCTGGGCCCCACCTTACTTCAGCGGCGCCAACATGATCAATCGATACGCTGCATGTCGGCACCCGCGACATCGAGGGCCCTAACCTTGCTTCCGGAGACCATCAGGGATGCCGATAACATATATAAGTAAACCTTACGCAGCAGGCTGCTGAGCGTGTCAAAAACTGTTCGCGCTGACAACGAAACTTGCGCTGCATTTATAAAAAAGAATTGTATATATTCGTGGATGGAGAGGCAGGACCAAGGACTAAAAATCCAGCACTAGATCCCCCGGTTGTTTATTCCAAATAATCCTGCGAGCCTTCAAGGAATGTTATTCGATCTATCCGTCGACACGCAGTCATCAGGACCACTTGTCGTTTCGTTTTCGACACCCGGGCGCAGCTCACCGGCGCCTTAGCTAGCTGGCAAAGGCACAGCTTATATAAAACAATTTATATTCATCACACACACACGCCCGCCCGCGTGCATGCATGTGTGTGTCAGTGCCATGGTCTTGCATAAGAACGCACGTCTAGCGATGACGTGTACCTGTTTGCTGCTGCTGCTATTATCGCTTCCTCCTCACCTAGATATTCACACACGCCGTTAGGCGCAATTTAGTCGCCCATAAAGATATATAATAATGTCGCAAAAACATACACCAGTACGGATAACCCACGCACAGCCAGTACAGCCAGCCCTTGGTTGGAATCTGTTGGAACCACAGCGTATTTGTCGGATGCTCAGCAGCTGTTAGCATTCCGATGTCAAATAAGGCAGGTCTCACGGCAAATCTCACGTGCTAGGGTTGCAGGGAACCACGGAACGAGTAAAGTCAGCGACGCATGCGCGAAAGCAGCTTTCCACCGTAAAGCATCCTTACTTGACCACGTCGTCGTATCGATCTGCGTCGCATCGCCCGAACCAGAATATCCAAAACAATCACGCCAACAATGTCCCTCCGCCTACGTGACCACCTGCCGTCGAGATGACATACAGCGAGGCACAAGTGAGGGTTTAGTACCTGTCGCCCCTCCCTGCGTCTGTCCCGCGCTGCTGCTGGTGCCGCTGGCTGGTGTTCTGCGACCGCCACGACTCGAAAGACTTCGTCGTCTTGGAGTGCCAACGTAAGGCGGCCGCCGTTACGGCGCCCTTGGCTCGTTGCGGCTCCGCCGAACTAATAAGTCGTGTTATTGGCGACAAGATGTTAGAAGTTGGGCATGGATCTCATGGATCTCATGGGTCTCCCGCCGGCCTGTTCATCAGCCACAGCAAGCAACCGCATGCACCACAACTCAACTTCATGCATGCAGTCGTGAAGATGATTATATCTGGTTAGACACCTCCGGCAGACACATCCAATCAACGCGTCCAACTTTCTTCTGTCCGATCATCCTTCATTCGTATTTCATCCGAGGTGATCCAGGATGCGAACAGAGGCGCGTAGCGTCCGCATGGTTACCGCGTTCCTTTGCTCAGCCGCAGATGCAGATGTATATTTCCGCAAGAGATTCCGCAAGAGTCCTCTCTTGCTTGCGACCAGAGCTTGTGGAGCGAACCCATTCCCCCTCACGTGCAGTATTTAACACCCACCTCTGCTGGCGAAGTCGTCGAGCTCGTCGAGCCACCCCCAGCCCATGAGGGGGCTTTCAGCGGCGACCTGCCGCATTTATAACCACTCCAAAATGCGCCCAGCTAGGCGATTAGGACGTCTCTGCGATTATTTCCTCCCCTCTAACAGAGCAACAGTTGCCACCCGCGTGCAAACAGGTTCTCAAGCTGCCTCCCTGCGCCACATAACCTTACTTGTCGTGCACGGCTTTATTCCGCCGGGACATACACATACACACAGACACACACATTTGCGCACACGAAGTGCACACAGGACCTTACCTATGCCATCGAAAATTGGCACATACCTGCGTCCGTACATGGAGCCATGCATCGGCCATGCCAAACAACAGCCCGGGACCTTCCCAACACGCAAATACACACACATATACTAAAACTAGGGGCGTCGCCCCATTCTTGCTGCTGGGCTTTGGAGTCGCAGTTGACAACTATGAGCCCTCCAGTGGCGCGCGCGAGCTATGCTGCGTCCAACTTTGGGCATCTACCGTAGGCGGTAGCATTTTGCACTTGATGAGCTCGAGTTCACCATATCACATCACATCACATCACATCACATCACATCACATCATATCATATCATATCATATCATATCATATCATATCATATCATATCATATCATATCATATCATATCATATCATATCATATCACATCATATCAACAACTGTCGCTATAGCATGCTGTAACCAACATCTTAGTCCTGCGGCCATCCTGCCTCTCGTCCTCGCTCAGCGTCCGTCCCAGCACAGTCCGAGTCCAATTCATCCTGCTGCCTATGTGTGTGCTTCTCGGGCCCTCGCCCTCAACTGCACGCAGCCACCTCCTCCCCAGCTAGGTTCAAGTCACCATTCTGCTGCGCCTCGAAGCCGCAGGAGATAGCGCCTTTACGGCAGCACCCAGGTCCTCAAGTCGACTTTCGTCCTCAGACAGCTCTGCTGTGGGCATCAAGCCCCGCCGGCTAAGGTTGAGGGTCCCTGCGGACTGATTTGCCATTTGCGAGCCATAATCAGGACCTCCTTTGCAATGCCGTTGCTGCTGGTGGTGATGGTGTGTGGTGTGCGGCGCCGTGCGCTCGTGATGGACCATACGGCGCTTGGCCCCAGCTGTCCCCCCTTCCGGCTTGACACTGTTGCACGCGTCTCCTGCGTCTTCTGTGTCCCCGGCCTTGAGCTGCTGCACGCTAACCATCCGGTGTGGGTACATGGTTATCGCCACAGGTTGGGAGCTCTCAGAATGACTGTCCCTCGAAAAGTCCGGAACATCGACGGTCAGCTTGTCCTTCACCGCTGCCCTGCGGTCGCTCACGCTGCTGCGGTCGATCACCGACGGCGTCGTGGCTGTGGTCGTGTTCTTGTTATCACCCCAAGCGGAGAAGACAGGTGGAGGCGCCTCTGCATCCCGCATGTTGCCTGTCGGACTGCTTCCTCGGCGGCTGCTTGATTGCGTTTGGCTCAGGCCTGGCTTCAGCGCCGGGACGGCGGCAGCAGCGGCGGCGGCAGTGGTGCTGGTGGTGTGGATATCTCCTGACAGCTTCTGCGAGCTTGAGCGGGTGAAGAGCCGACCACCGGCAGTAAATTTACCGCTGGCCTGGCTGGATAGCCCGGCCGCACGCGGGGGACCGTCGCTGGTTGTGCGCGCAAGACCGCTGTGGGCGCCCCCAGCAACCTCCTTCGTCAGTCCGCCGACGGCTGCCAGATCCCCACACGGGGGTGTGAGCGGCTGCCTCCTGCTACCAGGCGAAGGCAATTGACCTTCAGAAACGGGGCCACGGCCAGCTTCGGACGTAACTGAAGATGTTCCGGTCATGAATGCTGACATGGGCACCGTCGCTGACTTACTCCCCGCTGCCGTTGCCACCGCCGCCGGAGCGGCAGCAGCTGGACTAGCATGTCGGCCCGGCAAGAGCCTGCCATTGACATCGTCGGATGAGGTGCTGCAGTAGCTGTTGAACTTGTCCGACAGAGCAGGGATCGCAGCGCCGGATCGTGTGCGGTTCAGGCCATTAGCGGCGCCAGCGTCGGAGGATGAGCTTTGCCCAAGTACGACACGTCGATTGTCGCTCTGAGAGCGAGGTAGCCTCAGGCCAGTGGAGGCCCGCATGACAGCGGCATCCGCTGCCTGTGGCGGCACCGCCGGCACATGCGGGGTGGAGCCGCCGTCCACCTCAAACTCGGCGCACCTGGGAGGGGACAGAGGGGTAACAACGGGGGCTCAATGCCGAACTGAATGCACATACGATATCAACCACAATGCTTACGTGCGTGCGCATCTATGATAGTCATATAGATCACAGCCGGTAGGGCAACATAACGATAAACATCATCACGGAAAGCAGCCCCCTCCAGAAGCAGACGCACAGGCGAGCGCTACAAGGGAAAGTGCTTCGTAGCTAGACAGCGCTTCGCGGCCATCTGCTGGTCTGCCATCGGCATTTTCATGCATAGCCCTCATGCAACGTGCCGTACCACGCAGCGGTTGGTCAATATATATGATGCTACGAAAAGAACGCAATCCCGTCAGCAATACGCGTAAGTGCATCCATGCACGGTTTGTTATTACGTGTATTAGTGTATTAATGTACGTCAGTGTCCACTTTGTGACTGGACTGAGCGCGGGGACCCCACCTCAGCTGAGGGCAACTCACTGATAAACGGTGAAGTGCTCTCCAGCGGAGGCCTTAACATTCAGCCCAAAGGTGGCCTTAGCCGTGTTGGGGCCCGCTCCGCCAGCAGGTGCCTGCAGCGACCAGGCGTCAGGTATGGGACTCGCTAGCGGGAGGGGAGCCGGGGCAGCTGAGAGTTCAGCACCCGTGCAGCTGCATGCTTATCGTGCTGGTGGAACTGCACCGGCATTCAGCATGTAGAGCTTGGATGCTGCTTCGACTGCCGTTGGTACTACTACTGCCGTTCTTGTTGTATCATGGACTGATAAATCATCAAGTTCGACCACTACTGCACTACTGCTGGCAGGGACAATTCACTGAAGGACAGGACCGACTGCAGGCGGAGACCCATCTACCCGTCTTGCCGTACCTACCTTGTCGCTGGAGACCGGGCCGCTACTCCGGGATGACATGTCAGACTCCTGCGAGGCAGACAGCAGCCCAGCCATAACCCTCTTGAGGCAACATGCATTCGAAGCTTCATTCAGGAGGCGTAAAAATTGCATTAACCCCCGACCCCCTGGGAACTTATGGATGGATGAAGCGCCACACGGGCTAGCCGCCACACGGTATCAGCCGCTTTAACGAGCTTAAGCTGTCCCCCGCTGGCGGAGGCGCACCTGGCGTTGCACAGAAGGGGCAGCGGCGCCCCTCACCGGCACGATCTTACTGGTAGGCGGCGAGTGAGGCCGGCTGGTTTCGCCGAACGGGTCGCTGATGTCCTTTATCGGTGTATCAGGGTCCAGGACGCGCGCCAACGCCTTGTTCATTTTGACGCCCGGCACCTGGTAGGGTTTGACGCGTTCGTGGTTGTCGACGACCCGCGGGTCGGTAACATCCAGATGCCGCAGATTCTCATCCCAATGCTTCAGAAGCACCATCGCGAGCTCCAGGTTTTGGAAGCGCGCGGCCGCGTGCAGTGGCGTGCTGCCCCGGTCTAGCTGGATGAAGTCGAAGCCCATGTCGAAGGTCTTGGCGTTGGGATTGGCGCCATGTCGGAAGAGTGCGGCGGCGGCATCTGCGGCCCGCGAGGCGGCTGTGTAATGAAGCGGCGTGTATCCCGAACTGTTGGGATAATCCACAAGCCTGCGTGGGGGACGGTGGATGTAACGGATTAAGTTACAGGTTCGAGTGCAGGCTGCAGGGACAACGGTATGGGACCGGTGGACGCGGCTGACAGCGTGTTGTTTGGTGGATGGCAACGGCTTAAGCGACGGGGGAGATGTCATAGAGGCATATGTGGGATGGGTTCGTTAAGAATAAATGCAGGTACGCACACACACACACCGGCGACGACGCGAACACAACACACGACCGGTTGTAGTCAGTCAGGGTGCGAACGAGAATCCAGCCAGGACCAGCAGGAAGAGGCAGAAGGAGACAGAAACAGGAACATGCATATCCTGATGTGCAAGCGACGGCAAGATCAGAGAGGGAGGGGGAACGTGAGGGTCGTCTCCTCTTCAGGCTTGCGGTCAGACAAATAAACGCCCTCGAATCCTCAAAGCCCCAGTCCACCAGATGTACTCACTTGCACTCCTTGCTTCGCACTTTGCCCTTGAGCTCCACATAGGGGCTATTGAGGATGGCTTCAACGCATTCGGGCTGATTGGCTCGCGCGGCATGGTGCAGCGCGGAGCGTGCCAAAAGCCGATCCCCCAGCCAAGGATCAGCACCCTGAACATCATCAAGCGGATCCAAAACGCAACAGTCAAATGGTGAAATGAAAAACGAAAATCTACAAAGCGATGAAGACACCGGCGGAAAATGCAGATAGGAGCAGGTAGGAAAGACGGCTAGCTTTGATTGGTTTATTCTGTTGGACAATATCGTGTACTGTAAACTAGTACCTGATAATATTCACAAAAAACTCTACAGATACAGTTGTTATTAAATTGAAATTGTACATATTGCTACGTGCGTCGACATCGCCGTGCGTAGCCGCTAGCCCGCCATTGTTAACTGGCAGGAACATGCAAAGCTTTGCTGAGTGCCAAACCGACCTGCGACAGAAGATACATAACCGTATCCACGTGGCCTTTCCTGCAGGCTAGCATTAGTGGCGTGAGGCCGGTCTCATCGTAGCTGTTCATGGCGCGGTAAATGGTTGGATGGAATCGGCCCTCCGGTATCGACTCCGCATGGATTTTGCCCAATTCGTCCGGAAGCGTCTGCCAGACGTGTTCGCATAGCCGCTTGAGCACCGCCACCTGACCATGACTCGCACAGGCGTGGTAAAGGGTGCGGCACTTCTTGCCGGACCGTGTTTGCGACAGGCGGGGATGCGCCTCCAAGGCTTTTACAGCTGCATCGACGTTACCCTCAGCGATGGCGTCGAATAGAGGACCTGCCTCAGGAGATAAGATATTTCCCATCTAGCTGGTATCTTTTATCGTAGCGTCGTAGGGTGGGACTTATAACTGTGAACTACCAGGAACAGCAATACAAAAACCCGGAGTTAAACGTAGGCAACCCTAACGCCAAAAAATAAGCTTAATGTGGTCCTTGGGCAACAAGTACATTATCTGGGGCTGTATGTTGGTGCGGATGTACGTAAATAGAAACCGTCTTAGATGTGCCTAAGACAGACGAGGCACGCAGCAACACTGATGGGTCCAGAGAGCTACTAATGTGTTGGTCCGTATTTATTAAATTTTATTTTTGGATCATGTAGAAAGCATGAATTTCTTTGATCCTGGTTATAGTCCGGAGAGTGCCGATGAGTTAAGTATCTGTAAGGTCGGCATAGCTTGGTTGGCACACAGCAGAGGAATGCACCCAAAGCTCAGCATCCGTGGGTCTTGGAACATTGAGGTCATTCGGCAAAAACGCACGCGAATAATACCAACAAGATTCTCCGCGGTAAAGGCATCTTTCGTACGGATGCGTCCGCAACAGGGTGAACAAGCTCAAGACACGATGAAAACTTTGTTCCAAGGGAAATCCATCAAGTGTAAAATTTTAAAATATTTTATTTGGCATGGATTCGTCATCTTTTTCCTCTGCACTCTGGCGGCGGATAGCCAGCCATCTCAGCCGGCGGAAGGTCACAAAAGCTTTAGCATAAGAAACATAGTTGTGTCAAAGATAAGCAATAAATAATGCGTATCATTTAATATTATCTTCCTTGGCATCATGTAGGAATGTTATAAAAGCTGAAAATCGGTTATGGCCGTTTCAGCGGTCGTCGCTGTGTTGCATACTCCTAATGAACAGCCAGAAGCAAGAACTAATTCCACGTTACAGTATTGGGGTAAAAATTTAATCCTATTATAAAAGAGCAAATTTCCATCCAGGGAAATGGCACCTGCTGCATATGGTGTTGAATCCAGCCATGAATAAAGTTTTATACTGGGCATATACCCGTACGATGCGAAAACACGGATGCAGGAATATGACGCTTTTTAGAGCGATGCATATGCTAGTAAAATGCGATGTGATTACCACAAGGAAATGTACAATATCGATTCGTCAGTCCTGTCGCGACTTGCAGAAGTGTCGCGAAACGTTACGGTTCTTTACACGCACAGATCGAAAACGGCTAAAATATGCTTTAAGATATCTCGGCCTAACCTAACAGACAGCAACGAACGCAAAGCAGCTGCGAAGCCAACCCCTTTCGGAATTTATTCCCGTCAAGGGCCATCAGGCCCAGATCATGAGCCCTGTGACGCTGATTAAGCGGTTGAACCGGGAGACGCAGGTACTTGCCTACTACAATGTCGTTGTCGGCATTTCTGGTCTGTCCTACGAGGCGCGTCAACCGTGCTTGAATGTGCAAGAAGACAATGTAATATATGCCCCCACGTTATATGTAATAATCACGTCCAACCAGGCCGCAGAAGAATTTTACGACATGGAGCCACTGTCCCACATGCTATCACCAGGCCGAGCCAAACTGAGCCAAACTTAGCCAAACAAACAATCTATGGTATCGTGTAACATCTTTTCCACCGCATACGGATATACACGCATCAGCGGCTCCAAATCACGCCCACGACGGCCCTTCTTCCTTCTCCTGGACATTTCGCTCGTCCTCTTTTACATCAGGATCAGGAATGAAGCTCCGCACATCATCAAATCATACCATACAGTACCGTTGCCGTACCAAACGCATCCGTACACCAGAGCACGGATGGCTCAATTGCGGGCCACGTATCCACACAGGACTCCACTGCAAGGCTAGCATGAAAGAAATACGATTCCCGCGTTTCCTCCCCCGCACCCCCTTCTCACACACACAGCCGTGTTCGTGACGAGCAGCTCCTAGCCAATGAGCCCGTCACCCAACGCAGCATCTATGCGCGGACCCGGCTCTCCACGAACTCCCGCAGCAGGCGCTTCAGCTTGCGGTTCAGGCCTCGTGCGGATGATGCCCCGTTCGCGCAGCTCGCTGCTCCCGCCTCCAGCACCGCGGCCTCCCACGCGCCCGCGCCCGCTGCTCCCGCACATACCCCCACCTCCGCCAAGACCGGGGCCAAGGGGGTCGCCAGGGCAGCCACTGCGCACATATACACCAATACGCACAGCACACGGAGTCGGGCATGGGCGCGTCCCAAGGACGAGAGAAGCGGGCACATCTCCAGAGTGGTGGGACCTGTGGGATGTCTTCTGAATGAGCGGACGTGAGGCTTTCGAGTGCCGGGCAGGCGGGTGATGACTACGCCGAATGCAAAATGGGCCAAGAGCTGGGGTCGATTATCGGCACGGCACTCACGAGCTGCGATCGCAGCACCGGTCGGACAGTGCGTGTCTGTGTCTGTGTACATGTGTGTGTGTGTGTGTGTGTGTGTGAGAGAGTGTCACACCTGGTTATAACACGGAATCCCAAAATGCCGTTTCTTTCCACCTCTCACTTGGGGAGGGGAGGGGGAGGGAGAGGGGTAGAAACGGGCGCACGGTGGCGCGGCACTACAGCACACCTGATCTCACCTTCCTGCGCCGGAACCTGAAGGAAGCCCGCCGCCGCCAGCATCCAAGAGGACAACACGCGTCCACATGCCTCCACTGCTAGCGACGGTGATATAAGGCCCGCCGGGTGAAGCTGCCGGGCGCGCGAGGGAAGGATAGGTTAGAAAGCGGCGGAACAGGGGCCCCGACGAGGCACGGCGGCAACGAGGGGGGAAAAGGGGAGGGGGGCGGGTCACTTACGACCTTCAATGTACGAGCTGGCGATGAAACTCCGAACAGGGTAAACAATGAAACCTCGTTACATACACACACATACACACACGCACACAGAGACACACACACACAGACACACACACACACACAGCGCTTCATCACTCGACAATAATCAGCATTGCTTACGGGTGCAGCCGAGCCGCCCTGGTGGTGCTCCAAGCGGTAGTAGTGCGCCGTGGCGGTTGCCAGCAGCGTCATCGCCGTCGTGACTCGTTGCAGACGTGGAAGGGGCGACGATGACAACAGTGCCGCTGCGGACACAGGAGGGGGCCCCGGCCCCGGGGGGAGTTGTGCGGGGTGGTCGGTCGTCCGCGGGCGGGTAATACACACACACACATCCATACACATACACACATACACACACCGTTGCCGTAACGTCACCTTGACGAAACTAGACTGGCGGGTGTAAACCGGCGGGTGCAGGTATTTGGTTCGCAAATTACGTAAGATGCTTCCCGACATGCGGGGGAGGGGGCGGTTCCGTCAGCAACATTTGTAGCGCCACACATACACATACACATACACATACACATACACACATACACATACACATACACATACACATACACATACACATACACATACACATACACATACACATACACATACACATACACATACACATACACATACACACATACACATGCACGCCGTTTCCCTCGTGTCCCCTCTGTCCGCCACCTGCGGACCATCCTATTGTGAAAGCTGCAATTCATCAGGCGGTACCCAGCTCCACCCGCGCCGTGACTCCACCCCCCCCCTCAGGCGAGAGACGGCCGATAGGTCGTCGCAGTCCGGGCAGCGCCCCCTCCCCCCCCTCCAGGCCCCCTTCCCCCCTCCCCTCACCTAGAAGGCCGGCGGTTATCAGGGGACCCAGTTGCATGACTACAGCCAACAGCTCGGACCGCACAGACATTCCGCTACTGCCGTTCCCGTCGCCGACATTGCTCCAGGGGGGCTTAGCTGCTGCTACAACCGGCGGTCGAAGATCCGCGTTTTCCGTCTCTTTGGCCACCGACTGCAGTGGCTTGTCACATGCCGCCTCCAGTACGGCACATGTGCAGGCAAGTGCGGCGGCGGCGACATGGCGGTGGTTGCAGCCGCTGCTGGCGGCGGCAAGACGCAGCGCCACTGCTGCCACCCCCGCTGCGGACGTCGTAGGACTGCCCTGCAGTGAAGACCCGGCGGCGCCGGTGGCTGCGTCCATGGCGCCATCAAGATATGGAGGCATTGCCCCCGCTGCCGCCGGCGCCGAAAAGCCCGCCTGAAAGCCGTACCGTACGGCAGCAGTGGCTAGCCGCAGTACGCACTCCGCGGAGTCAGGGTCACCGTCTGCAGCGCGCCACGAAGTTGCCAACTCTGAAGCCACGCTCCCGTGCAAAATGCCGTACAAGGTACGAGCTACAACCGTCGCATGCCGCTGCGCCCAGCGCTGCCGCCGCAGCTCCTCGTCCGCTGTCCCCTCGGGGACTTTGGAGCCCTTACCGAGTTGCAGCTGCGCCGGAGACTTCCGCATACATGCCTCCAAGGCCACAGCCAGCGGCACGTACACGTGCTTGCCGCCGGGGCGTCCGATGCAACCTGCTAGCGCTTCCAACACCGATACGACCCACGGGTCGGCCGCGCCGTGCAGCGTCTCCGAATACATGCTCCCTACCTGTCCCTTTTCCCCAACAGCTAGGGCCCCTAGGATTCTGGAGTCGCCGCCCGCCGCTGCGCCGCCCGACCTGACGGAGCGGATCAGCAGCGTGGTCAGGCACCTGGACAGCGGCAGCAGGAAGAGGCCGGAGGCGCCGCCCGCCAGCAGCACCCGCAGGGGCGGCCAGACCTGCTCGACGAACACGTCGGCGACGGGGAACGCGCCGTGCAGGTCTGCTGCGGACGGCGATGGGGCTGTGTGGCCGCCCTCCTGGCGCTCTGTTGACCCCAGCAGCGCCTCCACCAGTCGCAGCTGGCGGCGCAGCGCGGAGTCCTGTCTTTGGGAGAGGCCTCTCGCGCCACAGCCAGCGGCGGCAGGTCTGGGTGATGCACCAGCAGCCGCACGCGGGGAGATCGGTGAGTGCGTCGACCCAGATGGTGGGGGTGGTACGGATGAGGACGCCACGGCGGCGGCCGCCCGGGTGATGCAGTCGATGGCTGGTGACAGCAAGTACTGGCACAAGGCGACCCTGCGGCCGTGGCGGCGGGAAGGTGTGAAGAGCGCGTTTCATTATTTGCAAGCGAAGGGGAAATCCCTAGGGAAGGCCCTAGTCACATACACACGTGTAGTTGTTCGGCCGGAGCCTGGCCGGAAGCAGGAGGGAAGTACGGCAGGAGTACGGCAGGAAAGCAAAATGGCAGGAATGCAGAGGAAATCAGGAAGGTTGTCAATCGTTGCCTAATCAGGTACCCCTTCCCGCTGCGTCGACCGCAAAGGTATTTTCTGACCTTTCCAACCACCATCGAATAAAGCTATCGAATCCCCTTAGCAGCAGCAGCAACAGCAGTAGCAGTAGCTACAGCCACGACAGGTGCAACTGCTGATGTTTTAAGACCCCAACCTTCAACTCGAATAGTAGCGTAAGTCACTCAAGCCGGACGTACCTATCCTGCCCTTCCCTAGCCGCCGCCGCCGCCGCCTGTACGAGCTCACCCTCCGCCGCCTGATAGCCCGGTCCGTTATCGTACGGCAAACTGTGTGCTGAATCCACCAGTGCCGCCGCCAGCTGCGAGGGCAGTTGCAGGCCTGCACCCCTCGCCGCCGCCACTAGTGTCCGGAGTGCACGAGCTGCCGCGCCCGCCGTACCCTCCACATGCAGCCCTGATGGCGCACCCAATGGCACCCGATGCGCAGCCCCGTGGGATTTATACCCCCGAAGTGTACGGAACGCCCACCGATGTATACGGAGACTAATTAGGCAACAAGAACTCCACCGATCATTTTGCCGCCGGCAGCACGGCCAAAAATCTCGTGTATTCAACCCCCTTTCCCCCCCCAAGCCCCGAAACAAACCCTAACCGTTTAACCGTTTAACACGTTTCCCTCTAGTCCAGGGGGGGGCCGCATGCAGAACAAGAAGGGGGGGAAAGGGCACACGCGTACCTGTCAAGGCGGGCCCTGCCAGCCGGCACATCACCCAGGCGGCCGCATTGGGGTCCGACGGACCCATGGGACATGGAAGCTGAACCGACGGCAGCCCGTACTCCGCCAGCTGCTGCAGCGCCCCTGCCCCCTGAAGTTGTAGCACCGCCCCGCAGCTGCCCGCCAATGCCTCGCAGTAGTACAGCGTCAGTGGTACGGCAAGACCCACTGGGGCCGCCGCCCGAGCTTCTAAGGCAGCACCAGCTGCTGATGGCGATGCCGCCATCGCTGGCACCGGGCGGCTGGCAGCGTACGGCCTTCGTGCCTTCGCTGCAGCTGCGCACTCCTGCATTTGATCCGCCGCCGCCGTCAGTATCCACAACGCCGCCGCACCGGCACCCGCCGCCTCGCCGCCGCCACCTCCGCCGCCGTCGCCGCATTCACCCGCAGTTGGCACTGCCCCCCCCGCCCCCGGTAGCCGTAAGGTACCGCATGCCGCTACCCCCGCCAGGGCAGCTGTCAACGCTGCTGTCAGACGTGCCGATTGCGGCCGACCTCGCCCCCAACCGCCGCATCCGGGGCCGCCCCCCGAAGTACTGGCACCAGTAGCGGCAGCGGCGGTGGCACTGACATGAGAATCCGCCACCTCCGGAGCCTGCCATCCTCTAGCTGCAGCTGCCTCCGATGAGATCTGCTGTACTAACTGTACGGCAGTAAAGATCTGCCTGGCCTGGCCCAGCACGCCTCCACATGCCTGCAGGCAGCCCCACAGCGCCTCCGTACACTCCAGGGGCAGCTGCAGCAGCCCCTTGGATGTGGCGGTGACGAAGTCGTCGCCGTCCAGACCCGCCCCTCCCGCCGCACCCCCGTCCAAAGCCGCTGGCGAAGGCGGCCATTCTTCGGTATCTATAAGACTCCAGGCGACACAGCACGACAGTACGGCACGCAGCACGGTGTCGTACAATGCAAGTAGCGGTGAAGGCAGGCCTGGCCGTGGCCAAAGGGCGATGTCGGGCACGCAGTGCTCCTGCTCCGGGGCCCCGGAAGCTCCCGGGTCGGACATGTCGGCTGCTGCCTCTGCCGGGGTGCCTGAGAGGCGGTAGGAGTAGCCATGCGGGCGAGCAGGTCGTGATGGCCAAGTGCGTTCGGCTCTCAATAGGGGCTCGGGCAGAGGTCGAGTTACGTAATCCCGTACACACGTACACCTGGACACAGCATGTGCCAAGCATTCATATCACCACCCGATTCCCGGATCCCGTGGATTCAAAACGGATCCGCACCTCACCTGCTTCTGCTATGTAGCCGCCTTCTTGCTGCGTCATCATCATCACCTCGTCTCCTGCCGTACACATTCCACCAACCCCATCGCTGCCTCCACCGCGACCCTCCACCAGCTCTGCCGCCGCCGTTACCGCCGAAGCCGCCGCCGAAGCCCGCGGCTTCGAGAGCGGCTGCTCAGACGCGGCAATGCTCCTGAGCGCCAGGTCCGTGAGCACCTGCATGGCGGGCCAGTTTACGGGGTAGCCCCCCTCCGTCCACTCGACCAGCCCCACCAGCTGACATAAGGCCTCCAACAGAGCTAAAGAATCCAGGGGGGCGTGCAGCGCAGCCGCCGAGGGCACTGGGACCCCTCCCGGAGCCACCACTGCCACCGAGCAGCTACTGCTGCCGCTGGCGGCATACACAGCCTGTACCAAGTCGTCAAGCCGGGCGGCTGCGTACGACGAAACCAGCTGTACGATGTCGTACACGGCATCGGTACGTCGAGGGTGTGCTTGAGCGATAGCTTCGGCACCGCTTGCTGCCGCTACTGGCGCTGCTGCCGCTACTGCCGCCGTTGCCAGCTGCACCAAGGGGCCGTGCAGCTCCCCGAGCAGCGCATCGGGTCCGTGCTCAATCACATCTCCAAGAGCCTCGCATGCCTCATGGCGAATGGCGTCCTGCAACCGGCAGTAGCAGTAGCAGTAGCAGTGGCAGTAGCAACCGGCAGTAGCAGCAGCAGTAGCAGGGGCGGCAACCGCGGGGTTATATGTACAGGGACGGGACGGGACGGCAGCGGGAAACCAGTGTAGGGAGCGCCCCTTTGCCTTCGACGATTCGACCACATGTGCCTTCTGCTTCTCTAAACGCGTGCGCACTGCAAGGCTGTGTCCCCACCCCTCCACAACTCCTCTCGTCTTGGCCTTCCTGAAGTCGGGGTCCCCCTTAACTCCCAACTCCCAACTCCCAACTCGGCGGATAGGACTCGGACTCGGCATTACGCATTGGGTGGATTTCGTTCATGACGTCATCATCGCCCGTCTGGAAGCCACGACCCGGACTGCCACTGCGGCAACCCCGCTGGTGAACCGGTGAAGCCCCGCTTTGGCGCCCCGGCTTTGGGTGCAGCCATTGCCGCCTTCGTGGCACAGGGCAATACACAGTGTGTCCCCGCCGCCCCCCTCCCACAAAAACATTTCCTGTCACGCATACGGCCTTTATAAGTGCGTGCGTGTGCATTTTGACCAGAGGAATCAACCGAAACTGCCGTACGACGCGATAATAGCCGCACGATGGCTCTGTGGTGTGGGCGTTTCGTTGACATCCGGGCGTGTGTGTTTTCTTTTTGGATTCTGGTGCCGTACTGAAAATAGGGAGCCTCCTGCGGGCTGCAGCGATCGCGCCATGCACATGTCACATACCGGGACGCCGCCTCCACCGCCACCGGGTTGAGCACAGTGCACCAGCAGAGCGAGAAGCTCCCGAACCGGCCCCGGGGGACAGCAGACGGAGTACAGGCAGCCCAGCCGCGACCAGGCGCCCACGCAGCGGACAAGAAGCGAGAGCAACATGCGCTGCAGCTGTAGTTGTGGCTGTAGTTGTGGCTGTAGCTGCGGCTGGTTCGCCGCTTGTCGATGGCACTGCACCGCTGCAACGCCCGCCAGCCAGGTGAGCACGTGGTGGCCCACTTCCTCACGGAGGCAGTGGAGGATGGCGGCACAGCGCGACACTTCTGAGCCTGCGAGCAGCAGTCGTAGCGGCCACCGGTCGTAGCGGCCACCGGTCAGCCATCGCAGCCCACAAAGAATATAAATTCTCGGCAAATTCAGATCCAGCTCGTTAACAGTAACGGAACTCCTGTGTGGCCACATGCATGTGTGGCAGATTTTGGGGCTTAGAGGAGGCGCTTTTGGAGCTTCCAACAAGGGGTACAGCGCCACAGTCGGGAAGAATAAAATCCAGGGCCGGATCCATTTAATGATGGATCTTAGGGTTTGGTGAAAACGTATGAGATCTGGGAGTATGCATATGCCGGGAGATGGCCGGGTGCGATCAAGTTCAGGTGGGTGTACGGAAGGAAGGCGATTTGGGGTAGGTCCAACGTCCAAGACGGCAAGAGCTGACCTTACAGCTGTTTTGCTTTTGCGGGAATTCCGTCCCTTTAAAGGGTTTTCCCGTTTTGCAAGAACGAAGATATACGAGGATAATTGACTTACCAGCACGAGCTTGGAAGGCCTCTCCCTCCTCAGCAACTGCCAGCAGCAGTTGAATGGCAACCCACTGGGGCAGTTGCTGAAGCGCCGCAGCTAGGAGGTCACATAGGGTGGAGGAGTTGCGGATGCTCAGGGCAGCCAGCGCTGCGCACAATGACTTGATCTTTTGTCCGGGATGGCCCGAGAGTTGCACGAGGATGGCAAGCAAGGCCTGTTGCCTGCTGATCTGGGCAAGCGCAGAGGCATTGGCCATTTGGGTTTCGCCATCCTCGGGCAAGGTCACCCGCCTGGCGCAGGAATGCAACGTCTGTGATGCAAAAATCTCCAGGCAGTCCGGGACTGGCCCGTGAGAGCCACTGATGATGCTTAAGCAAACGTCCCACGCCTCAGCGCTTGCGCGGAAGGCAACCAAACCTTGCTCCGCCTCCCGATTTGGGAGCGAAAGTAGCAATTGATGAAGATTTTCTATTATCATAACTTATTTGCTAAGTAGGTCTGCCAGAGCTCCCATACATCATAACCAGATATCAAACATCACCTTACTAATCCATGCTCCTAAATAAAAATAAGTCATCCAGATAAGCATGCTGACTTAGCACTGCTACGACATGTATTTCATATATATGTTTATCCATTGTCAGAGTACTTTAACTGCAAAATGGTTAACTTATGCTGTACAACCTGCAACCGAATTTGACTGAAAGCTGTGAGCTCCCTCGCAACGCCGCAATCCGCCACAAATTTATCAGGCCTAGATACCAAAGAAAATTAATGCAACTTCATTTCATGCAATAACAAATGCACCTTCATCGTCGTGTCATAAGCTCGGCGGCGGGGCAAGTCCGTGCATGTGACTTACTTTCGGCCACACGTGTAAACACATACAATTTTCAATCTAGGTGCCGATTTATAATGATGGCATCGGCCGTCGCGTCAGTTATGGAAGAAACGCCAACATCGCCCAGTTTTGTGGCCCCGATCGCCGTTACAAGCGTGGATGAGAGCCAGTACGGGCCCCAACTCCAAGAGAAGATTTTAAAGCTCAAGGAATTGTTCCGCGAGTTTAACCCACCTGAACTTGAGGTTTTTGAGTCGCCCCCGAGGTACGAATCTCTTTTTCTTCCCCATCCAGTCCATCCCTTGTTACGATCGCCTCTCCCTATCGCACGAGGACATCCAACGCCCGCTCGCTCGGCCGAAAACTGGCCTCTTTCATTCGATGCCTGCGGTGCTGCTGCTGCGCGCACAAGCCTGTAGCGTTGCCACTACGCAGCAAAAGCCATATCACGCCATGGAACCTCCTAGCACACTTATCCGGACTATCTGCGTCCACGTGCATGGCGCCCGAAACTCCAGTCTCCTAGCTTCCAACCTCCTTCCGCTACCACATGGGCCCGACTACCATATTATTTTCACTTCGCAGCCATTACAGAATGCGTGCGGAATTTACAATAGATCAGCGATCAGACGGCGAGCTGCGATATATCATGTTTGACAACTCGCCAACGCCATCGTCCTCATCGCAAAGTCACACGTCTCCACTCCTGGACCCGGGCGACGCCGACGGGAACTCCGACGGCGGCGCCGCTGCCGCCAGCACCTCTGCAGCAGCGACCACGACCACGACAGCGGCAACGCGTCCCGGTGGCGGCGGTGGCGGTGGCGGTGGCGGTGGCGGCGGCGGCGGCGGCCGACCCAAGGGTCCCCGGCGCGTGGTCGTCGAGCGCTTCCCGGTGGCTTCCCGCCAGTTGAACGAATTAATGGAAGTTGTACGGCGGGAGTGCGGCAAGTCTCCTGAGCTCCGGAACCGTCTGTTCCAGGTGAGGTATGGGATCCAGGCGAGCTGGCGCCCGCCGCTTATCTTAGTATGGACATCATAAACACAATAAATGAACGAACCGCAGATGTGATGACATCATCATCATCATCATCATCATCATTGCAATCATCATCATCATCATCATCATCATCATCATCATCATCATCATCATCATCATCATCATCATCATCATCATCATCATCATCACCACCATCATCATCATCATCATCATTATGAGCTACGGATGCACACATGAATGCATGACATGCACCTGGCCATCGTCCCACTCTCAACAAGCTGGCGCTCCAACGCTGATGCCGGCACGCTTCACTCCCACCGCTTCACTCTTCGGGCCCCCCCCCGCCCGCCCACAAACCCTAAGTGCACATCATGATGCACTGAATAGCTCCCCCCCGCCGCCCTCGGCGACATCGCGACGCATGGGCCGTTTCCGACTCCGACTCCGACGCCATCGTGTGCAGGCCAATTTCCACACCACGTTATCGGGGGACGCCATGGTCACTCTGCTGTACCACCGGAAACTGGGGCCCGAGTGGGCCGCCGCGGCGGAGCACCTCCGCGACGCCCTGGCCGCCACACCCGCGGCCGCTGCAGCTGGGCGCCGGCCGCACGTCATCGGCCGCAGCCGCAAGCAGAAGGTGGAGCTGGACGCCGGGTTCGTTCTGGAGCGGTTGCGAGTGGGCGGACGGGAGTATGTACAGAAACAAGTGGAGGGCGCGTTCTCGCAGCCCAATGGGGCAGTGTGCCAACACATGCTGGGCTGGGCACTGGATGTGACACGGACCGAGCCGGGGGCGCAGAGAGGGGGTGAAGGTGGAGGTGGCGGGGGGAAGGGGAACGGGGCTGTGGGAGCCCGAACAGCAACGGCGGCGGCGGCGGCAGCAGAAGGAGCAGCGGCAGCGCTGGAGCTGGGAGGCAGCGGGGGTGGACCAGACGATAGCGAGGGGGAGGCGGCGGAAGATGACCTGCTGGAGTTGTACTGCGGGAACGGCAACTTTACGGTACGGGAGTACGGGTTTGTGCATGTTGTATACGTTTCAGGTCCACCGGTTGGGATATGTAGAGGCCGGGGTTAGGTACCACTCAGACGCATGGGGACACATGAAGGCAAAGTGTGGCACTGAGAGTTTGCCGCGGGGGTGGCGGGGGGAGGGGGCCGCGGAGGACGGGATCGAAATCCGGATTCCAAATCCGCAACCGCCAATCTTCCCCCTCTTGTTTCATTGCCATGCCGTATAATCCCAGGAAGTGGAGTTGCCGGAATCACAGGAATTGCATTCGGCTGTACATTTTGTACTGTTTTATATTATAAGTTCCTGCGCCCGTATCTGCCCGTATCTTGCCTGCATGTGTAGGTCCCCCTGGCCCAGAACTTCCGGCGCGTGGTCGCCACGGAGGTGTCCAAATCTTCCGTAGAGGCCGCACGTTTCAATCTGACGGCCAATGGTGTAAAGAACGTGTTTCTTGCGCGCATGGCCAGCGAGGAGTTCGCGGAGACGATGCGGGCCCAGGGCAGCCGGCGCCGGCTGGAGGGGCTAGGGCCCTGGGAGGAGCTGCGGCTGCGAACCATCCTCGTGGATCCCCCGCGGGCAGGTCTGGATGACTTCACGGTGGAGCTACTGAAGGCAAGTGGGGGGCCACCAGGTCGAGTTGCGAGGGAGTGTTGCAGGTAGGGTTGTCGTGACTTCCGGTGCTCGGCTTGCGGTTCGGCCTGTTTGTGCATGTGGGTGTGTTGTGTGTCTGCCAGGGGGAGCTGTGGAGCTGCGCGGCTGTCAGTGCGCAGGGTTTGGATGAGGGAGGGTGTTGGAAGAGGGAGGCGTTTTATTGCAGGATACGTGGTGATGGTGGCAGCGCGGGAAGGGGAGAGGGAGCAACGGCGGGGATTTGGATCCGGAATCGAATCCGAGTTGGGAAAAAATAAAAGACTGCATCTTATGGAGTGCTCGAAGAGCACCCCCTCATGCACCCCCTCATGCTTCCCTTGATGCACCCCTTGATACACCCCTTGGTACAAACTCCCGCATCAGGGGGTGCATGAGGGGATGCATGAGGGGGTGCACCCTTCGAATCGAGAGCACCCTTCCCTCCAGATGGCAGGATGTCTGCGCCTCTCCGCTACCTCTCCACCCTCCAGCACCCCTCAGCTCTTGAATGTCGCTCCCTTCTTTTGGCTGCTCACTATTTAGGGAATTTAGGGACCGGATGCCGCAATCGACCCCACTCCTGAATCTTCCGTATTTCTCACTCGTTTATTACCGGGACAGGAGTTTGACCGCATCGTGTACATCAGCTGCAACCCAGAGACGCTGCAGGCGAACCTCCGTGCGATTGCAGCGACACACAAGATCACCCGCTTCGCAGCATTCGACCAGTTCCCTTACACGCACCACCTGGAATGTGGCGTGTACCTGATGCGCCGGTAGCCGCCGCAAATGAAAGGTGCACGTATTTGCTGGCTGCATGTAGCTCTGCGGGGTCCGTGTGCCGAGTTCCGAGAGAGTGTGTAGGTTTCCCCTTGGGATATGATGTATTGTGATATGATATCATTCGGGACGGCACATGGTGTGTGTGTGTGTGTGTGTGTGTGTAGTTGATGCAGGTAGAGATGGCGCGGATCTGCACCCCTTGAGCGTCCATCTACAGAGAACAGATCGACGGACAAACGGACGGACAGACGGACGGACATTCATGTTCAGTTTGATTGTCATGAATGTGGGTGGAAAAAGCAGTACCTACCTAGTCCGTTTAGCTTACGGCCGGAGCCCGCTGAATTCGACAGGTGGGGTTTGGAAGCAATACGCAAACACATGGGCACACGCCTAAGCACGGAAACACGGACACCACACAAACAGAAAAGCCCGTCGAGCAAGCACACCAAATATGAGTGCACCAATATAGCAACGGAAACGATTTCGAAGGCCTTGACATATTTTGTTACGTAACTTCAAAGCGATTTAGCAGAAGTTAAGAAGAGCTGCTGCAAGTGCGTGCGCGTTGTGGGCCGGCTGATCCATCCGTGATCGTTCGTGAAAGAAGAAGATGCTCAGCAGCTGGTGGGAAGAACCTTCGCCGTTCTGCTCGCAATGCACTAATTGCAGCAATCCTTTTGCAATTTGTTTTAATTTTTACTCAGACCGTCACAGAGCATCTGCACACGTAAGAGAGCCACTGAGAGCTGCATTCCTGATCTGAGGCGCAGACATCCTTACTTTGCGTCCAAGCAAGCACAACCCAAGCAAGGACAAAAGAAGATATATTCTGTAACACAAGGACACTAGTAGGTACCCTTGGGGAATGCTAGTGGAGCTGGGCCCCCCTCCCTTATCCTCGCGCACCCACCACTGCCAATCGGTAAGCAGCTAAGCACTGGTTCTCCCGTATGTTACCGAATCGCCGATAACCGCGACGGTGTCTTGTCCTCCCCTCCAACCTCCTTGGAATTCCCAGGACCCAGCCCCGCACACCTTTTCCGCGTATGCGAAGCCAAGCCCCCTTCAGCTCCACTACCACCACGTCCTACTTCCTGGTCCGTTCTTAACTTGCCTTACCTCCAGCCGGCCACAAGAGGCTATCAAGTCCAGCCATGCCCAAAATAAAACTCGGCGTTACGCAATACAGTTGTAAGTGGTTGTCCCAAGCAGGAGAACTGAGCCATACAGCTATCTACACCGCTTACGCCGTTGCGTAAGGTATATTTGAAACCCCACAATGCCGCACATCACAATCCGCAGCTGCTTTCCATGGGGGTTCAAATCGCCGTAATCTGCTTCGTTGTCCAACATTACACTGAATAGCAGTGTGTCCCGCCTTACGCTGGGACGGAGCCATGGCAAGACGTGGCATGTAACACAGACTCTGCAGCACCCACCTGGGGCAAGAAAGCACCGCCGGCACAACACAACAGCTCCCTCACCCATGGCGGCCAACGAGCCTAATAAAGGGCTCTCAGCAGTTACAACCGCCAGATGGCATTTCTGTGAAGTGCCGCAGATGAGCAACCACGCCGATTCAGCGGTTTTCATGAGTTTTGGCGCATATTGCCAACCCGTTACCTCCCTTACACCGGCATTATCTCCCTTCCCCCCTCGCATATTGCATTGAACATGGAGAGGTGCGCCCTTGGCTCAGGACTCGAGTGCATCCCAACAACACAGCACAATGCAGCTCACAAACTCACTGGGGGTCAAATACACACGCATTTCTCCGTGTCTCCAGGGCCGTGTTCGCACAGCCAAAATCTGAGACTCAAAGTGTGATGTGATCGGGTGTGATACGTACGCTTCAAGTGCCCGCTCACAGCTTAAGGGCGCGGACAATGAGACTGCGCCGGGCAAATTGCTATGGCTTGTTGACATAACAACTGCTGTAGCAGGCCACCTTCACGGGAAGTTGCCGCGCTTGAGAACCTGCGTGTGTGATCGTCCTCCCCGGCCCCCGCGCACCCATCCGCTCGCCAATCCACCTGATAAGCTGTTCATTTCTTGCCCTTTTTGCCCTTCTTGCTCGGTACCGGTTTACTCCCGCTGCCAGCGCCACTGCTGGGCCCCGCCCCCGCGGCGGCAGATGCCATCTCCGCCAGCTTCGATGCCGCGCTCTGCTGCCGCGGCTTTCCTCCAACTCTCCCCGGGTGCTTCATAACCAGCTCTGAAAGCTTAACCAGGAGCGTTCGTCCTGCAGTATGGAGAGCCCATGGGAGAAGCCCGTAAACGGCCAAATTTAGTAAACGGGGGCTCTGCGGACACGACCGCGGTCATGACCGGACAGACCATACCCAACGCCCACTGAGACCAGAAACTCGGGAACTGTAAACGCTATTGTCGGACGAGCTGTGCTGGCCTTTGCATGTACTAGCGTGTATATGTGGCAATGGTCCTTCTAGTCGATACCCGGGAGTACGGTGTTTGCCATATGGCGGCCTGATGGGCATACAAAGGCGCTCTATCGTTCCAGTCCCAAACCCTGCTAGTTTCCCTCTGGGAAATGGTAAAAGTTTCGAATTATCAAGCAGGTGAGAACAACCGGGTCGTCAACTTTACTATTGCTTGTTCCTTTCCCCTCCACCACTTACTGTCCGGGATCTCTGGGTTCATCGGCTTTCCATCTTCCCCTTTAAGCTGTACCCGAACACGACCTCTGGGAATCCAATCACGTGGGTAATGCTTGGCCTGGAGCGTCGCGCGGAGCCGAAAGCCACCCGTTGTTAAGTGCAATTACAGCAGGAGTGGCCACTGGGGCTTACCTCAATTGCTGATTCCAATTTCAGTAGTTGGCAGCTGTCGTGCAGTTCGCCTACATTGGGGTCCTCGCAAGCTGCGAACAATCGAGTACCAATGTCAGATGGATCACAAGATCAAGCCAAAAATAGCTGCAGTTAATGCTTGCCTAATGGTTTCGGAATTCGCCTGCCTTCTGCGACCGTCTTCAAGGCATCTATGTACTGAGGGTAGATTATAACCCGCTGCGCATGAAATTTAAACAAAATATTGATCAGACACCAGAAAAATATATGCCTAACGTTTGATGCTTACACGGTCCGGATTCATAGTCCAAAACCTTCCGTTGCGTGTTGATAAGCGTACAATCGCACGAAAGCAGGGTTACAAGAAGACGGACTTTAAATAGTGAGGAATGTGATAACGCATGGCTATGTGAACAAGCTGCACGGGCGCAATCAAAGCGGCTAAATGTTGTACGGCAAACGGTATGCGTTAATAGTCCCAGAACAGAAAAACATATGATTAGTCCCGATTTTACCTCTGTATATTTTAAGGAGGCCTAGAGTGAACTCTGGCAGCTACGCAGATTCGTTAAGGGATATTGGCTCACCCGGGAGCGGGGACAAATGTTGGTTTTCCATGCCACGCAGTGCAGGTCCAATAAGCGGGCAAGGGCAGCCGAGCCTGTCAGTGGAGAGAACTTGGGTCGCCAAACAGCTGGATACCTAGGATGCAGCGGATGGCCGGCTTGCACTGGCAGGCAAGCGACAAAACGGCCATCGAAATCAATGACAAGCAGGGGAACCCTTACCTGCTGGCGAATGCACCAGGCTGGCTACCTGCCATACAGCTCTCGGTTTTTGTAATCATTCCCCATGCACGGGGTAAGGTCATACCAGGCAGCGTATCGCTGCAGCATTGCGCACGTTACACAAAACGTGCGGTTCTCCTATGGAACATAGCCCAATCACCCTTCGCTAGTGGCCGATTGAGGCTATAACAGCTTTAGTCTATCTCATACTCCTTTGTGCATGGCACCCATGCAACATGGTTAGGGCTTCCTCCGGCAACCTCCCTCCTTCCCTGGCGGTGGATCAGGAGGCCGCCGAGAGATATTCCTTGTTACCGGGTCAGGTCAGGGCCCCTTTCGGCTGTGAACTCATTCCCGTATGCGCTACTATTGAGCTTTTCGCCCCTGCTTTTTGAATTTGGGCAGCTCTGCTCCATAGGAAATCCTCAGCCCTCCTCCGGGAACAGGCTGTCGTAAAGGCTCAAACCTGCGATCCCGACTTGCGGTCGGCGGGGAGACATTACACGGCGCAGTCTGAACTAAGAAATTGCGTCCCCACGTGCTGCGCGCGTTCTTCACCATATAAGGACCATCAGCATATCCATACCTTACTGCATTACGGCGGCGAACATGAGTCGTTAGAATCCTTCCATGTGACCCTGCGTGCCCGATGCGACTTCTGTACATTCGGTAATCTACAATCCTCCAGCGCAACACAGCACGTGACGAAACAAGCCACATGCGCTGCAAAGTGTGACGCAGGCAGGTACGCACTCGTCGCCGTACACATCACAACCCACGTCACAACCCACTAATCCGCTACCTCGCAACCCACGAACTTAAAACTATAATAAGCTGAATCCCCTCATGCGCTCATCCTGGAAAAGCACAAGGACCGCGTGGGTAAGCCAAGCCACCCTACTTTTGGGGCCGCCGCCACAGCCCCTTAACGGTCTCGGTCACTCCAGGGCCTGACAGGTTCATCTTCATGATGCCCAGATATGTAACGACAGACATACCCAGGACGCCGACACGAGCCGCCCCTGGACACAGAGGCGGAAGGGGCATCATGCGATGTCCGATGATGATTGATGATGATTGATGATGATGATGATGATGATGATGATGATGGAGAAAGCGATGTCCGAGGTAGCACAATATGGGTTTAAATGCTGGAACTCAACGCATGCGCTGCATGGGCCAAGCTTCGGCATCCAAGGCCGTCAATGACTTACCCCGTGCCGCCCGTGGAATATAGTCGCTCACGACGGCATTCATGCATATGTGCGAATGGATTGGTATCGCTAGGCTGAAGACGAAATCAGCGGTCTTTTGCAGCAGACTGTCCTGCAGGGGTAAGGGGAAGGCGCAAACTTAGCTGCTTCCATAACATACATGACGTCAAGATGCATGCAAATATCCACAGTCGCAGCGCACCTTGCTGGAGAAAATGGCCACCGGCGTAGCACCTGAAGAGCCGCAGGAAAGAGGCTAGGTCAATTACGTTAGGTGTGCGGGTGCATGGCGTTGCACAGATAACCTACCAGCCAGCGCAAAACCAGCATACTCATGCGCCTTAAGACCGGCGTGTCCAGCCGTGTCCGCTGCGAAAGGTAAAATGGTTCCGGGATACGTAAAGCGCGAGCCCAAATGCGCTGATGAAACTGCATATTTGCTTGCCTGCCAGGATTCTTTGCATGATTGCAAGTGCAAGGTCTGGGTTCTCTGCGGTGTCAAGTCGTTGAAAAATGCGTATGGATGGTGGTTGTCGCCGTCAGCTATTCAGCAGTTTCGTAACTGGTGACCTGAAATTACGATGCCAACACAATATTTCTATTTATAATATGGCCTTGGCGACATTTCTACTTGCATCGCAGGATACAGTGCGAGTCTGTTATTACCGACAACGTACAGCACATTGGCTGAACGGTCGTAATTAGAAGCCGCAAAACTACACCTAGTGACATTGCGCTTTGGCCGTTAAGGATTGTTTCTGCAGTTCCGGCCGACGGTTTGGGCTTTTCGATAAAGATGAATCAGACAAAACACGCGCTAGGATTGTTGCGCACCCCGTACTCCAAAGGGGTTCTTCAACAGCTTCTTGTTTCAAGCTCGTTCGGTTCGCAACAGTTCAGGCAAGAAGCAACAACTCGATGGCATACCGCTTTCGGGACACGACAGTTTACATAGTTGGGAGCTTCCGCATACACAGGCATATTGGCGGCGACAAGATTCCGGAATACTGGGGCAAGCCGTCCGCGTATACGGAGGGAACTGACTTTCTGGGGACCCCGAAGAACCACCTTGACGTAAGATGTCTGGCGACCTGGGCCACTATACTTAACACCGCTTGACTTTTGGCTTGCTTCGCGTTTTACAGCTGATAAAAAAGCGGCCACTTTCACCGGACGTTCTTGAAATCGGCAACAAGTCGCTCCACTATAAATTCCCGCTGGGTGCGCTGAGCTCCATCGCCAATCGCGTCACTGGGGTGGCGATGTCAGTCGGTGAGTCTTGCGACGTGAAATGGCATTCGTGGGCCGCAGGGTTCCGCAGAAGGCCGAATCTCGTATGTTACGGCACCCTGTCGCAGGGTTTGCTGGCGCCGGCGTCCTTGCGTTGCGGGGCAGCCTCGACGGCGTGGTGACCTCGCTGGCCGGCAACTTCCTTCTCGCCTTTCCGCTCAAGTTCCTAGTTTCTTATGTAATCATCTATCACTACCTTGGCGGTCTACGGCACTTCGTCTGGGACCTGCACAAGATTGGCAACAACGCTGACCGCACCAGCTTGCTGGAGGTGCCCAAGGTAGAGATTTCATCAAAGGCTCTGCTGGGGACCAGCGCTGCCATAGCGATTATCTGCGCGTTGCTCTAAGCCCTCCAAATGCTCAAGTGGCAGGCGCTTTGTTGGGTGCCTGAAGCCCCCCTGAAGGATGCGAGCTGTCTGCACAACCTAGCACAGGCACACCCCTAGGTGCTGGAATGCAGTCGTATAACCGACGTGTCAAAGAGGTCCGGCTGCGCGACCTTTGAGAATGTCCGGCATGCAGCTTCTGCTGCACCATTCTGCAGACTGTGCTACATGCAACCGCCATAGCTTATGGTTGTGACAGGAATGCGAAGACCCAGACGTGTATCCATTGGGGTGCATAATGACGGCCAGCGTCACGGATTCGATATTACATGGGTAACTAGTGTAGCAGTGTAACAGTGCCACCACAGTGCCGAGTGGGCTGCTGACTTGATAGCGTTCTCAGCGCCATTATGCACAGAGTTGAGTGGATGCATCCACGGGCACCGTGACAAGACTTGTTGAATGTATAAATAGTGTAAAATTCCCGGCCAAAATATCCCTGGTAAAATATCTGTTGCTCCGTCTGCTCCACATTTATTACGCCTTCCACGTTTTGAGCGGCCCTTCCCCGGCATACGTGGCGAGCACGTTTCGGTGAGGGTGGTGTGCAAGTCCGATGGGCGCCTTTTCGTGCACCTGCACACGGACAGGAGAGGAATAGCAGACATCTGACATCAGGATCTGGTGCTACTGGAACGCGGCATTTCGTAATGCTGTATCTGTACAATCAATGTACAGCTCCAGGTGGCTGTAGAACGCTGGTACACCTTGGTCAAGACTTCCCGATCATGGAGTTCACGACTCCGAAAACAAATGCGACATCCATAATACGCGTGCGCTGGAGCTTCCAGAGAGCTGCCTCAACGGCACCTCTCCTTCAGATTCCCGTATTGTGACTGATCGACCTACCAACCACAGCAATATCCTCACCGTCATCACGTGCTCCAGCTTGCCGCTGGTCACACTGAAGCAATAGAGGATACCGTCTTCACCCAGGCAGTAAATGAACTCGCCACGCGGTGATGGAACGCAGGCCAGGAACTCGCCGCCCTCGCGCTTACCACTGCTGAAGCTCTTGGCCACCTGCGCACGTGGCACCAGCACGATCAATTTGCACGGCCGAAAAAATCGCCACAACGTAATTCCTTGCTTATTAATCACTGAGCCCGAATGAATACGAGAATCCGTAGTACTGCTTGCGCAGGTTTTACTGCAACTAACGCAGCATAGATGCACGTGCCGTGGTGGCGCATGAAAGCTCCCAACCTTAGGTCTCATGACAAATACGAGTTCACGGGTAAAGAAGGACGTGGCATGTGAAATTTGAGGGGTATATAATGCCCTGAGAATCGCGCAGATTTGTTGCAGATGTGTGGTGACGTCCGCAATCCCGTCCCACGTTCCCTTCTCCAACTGCCCAAGCGCTGTCCATTTGTTAAGCGGCGCGGGCGCGGGCCTAAAAGGAGGGCATGTTGCTGCAGAGGTCGCTCGGGAACCTGCCGACCACACCGGTTCACAGCGCCTACTTCGGTATTTTTCTGGTCGGGATCTCCTTAAGAGTTCATTGCATTCGCACGTTCGCATGTGCAGGCTTATTCCCCCAAGGGGCACCTAGGGAATTCCGGACGAGCGAGCCTGTTGCTGCTACCGGTAAGGCTGCGGCCACACACCTGTCCCTGCATGGTCATGATGAAAACCGTCGAGGTACGGTTGCAGACGATAAGCTGGTCCTGGTTGAGTGGGAAGAGATGCACGCTGTTGATAGCCACGTCACCCGAGGTGGAGGTTTGGGGAGGCCTGTGAGGGAAGATAGACGGGCGGCATTAAGCAGGCGGCTGCCGCAAAATGACCTACACGTCCGTCCCCGAGCGCAATCTTGTAAATGATGTACATATTTCAAATACAAACACGCTTTCGAGTAGCAGTTCGGAGCCGCAATTCGATAATACCTCCTAAGCCAGCATGTTGACGCGAAACCTGCCACCCTGGATTAGCTGGAGTAGATAGGGCAGGAGTGGCAATGTGTGCCTTGGGCACAGGACGAGTGTCGGTTTTTTAATAACGGGGGCCCGGTATCGATTAGACTATGTTCGCGGGGTGACATCACGACACGGCACATCACCTGGCTGTTCGACTGAATGGTTGCCTATTCCCCCCAGGGAAGCGCCGTCGTCCTCTTTTTCGGCGATCCAGGCGCACCCAGACCCGCCTCCTACCCGCCGCCCGCCTCGCGCACCCAAAAATCCGCACCTGAACGCCTGCAGGCACTCGCAGGTCTTCGCGTCCCACACCCGCACCGTGGCGTCCGAGGAAGCGGAGATGATCTGACTGCCGTCCGCGCCCCAGACTGCGTCGTTCACGTAGGACGTATGACCGCGCATTTCCTTCAGCATCTTTCCGCTCTTGAGGCCGTGCACGCGAACCGTGCCGTCAAAGGAACCGCTCAGCACCTGACTCATGAAGAAGGTTGGCAGTTATGCGGAGAACAAGGGAGCCCATAGGGGCAACATTAAGATAGCACAGCGGACCCAAACAATGGAGCCAGCGCCTCAGGCAGCAACGTGCTGACATGGTGCATATTCATGGTGCTCTCACGCAGCTTTAGGACTCGGATTAATCTAATCGGCGCGCTAAGGGGTAACCACATGGCGAGGCCAACAGGATAATGGTCCAGAAATTACGAATAAAATACGTGCAGACAGACAGAGAGAGACACACACACAGCGAAAGAGAGGCGGGGGGGGGGAGAGAGAGAGAGAGAGAGAGATATTGAGATTTGGACGCGTGGGAGAGCTGCGGCTGGGCCAACCTCCAGCACCCCAGCCCCACCTGCGTGCCGTCCTTGGACAGGCCGACGCACGTGACTCCCTGGCTGTGAGCCCGGTCAAAGCGGCGGAGGCACTGTCCCGTACGGATCTTCCACACCTTGATCCGGCCATCCTGGGAGCCTGCCGATACATGATTGCGGGGAATTCATTGGGGTATGGGCCGGTAAGACGAAGATATGACATACACACCATGTCCTTGCGCGGCGCATTTGTGGGTAAGCTACTGCCTCTTCCCTGTCGAAACCTAGTAGGCAATGTAACATTGTTATCCTGGATCCACCGCCCACTTCCATATGCTCAAGAAAGTGAGAAATAGGTTGGGTTGAAGAGGTGCGCAGATGTAGGAATTCGAACATACCAGGACCAAGGAGCGGCCGGCAAAACGGGCAAAAAGGCAACGGTGCAAGACATCTTTGCAGCGTTTGCAAGGAAACATAATTTTCCCCTCTTGACATGATCCATGCTCAAACCCCTCGGCAGTGAAGTGGGTCCCAATCCTCACACCCTCACCCTGGCTATGCTGTATTTGGACCCTGCCCGGAACCCGCTGCACAGCTAGCGCAAGGCCCAGGTAGCCATCATTCCCGCCAGGCTGCATAATCGACCCCCCGCGTCCTTCCCCCCTTCGCCGAGCTGGGCTCTGGTTCTACTTCTTATTGCAATACTGCACATTCGTGCCCGCCCCTTAGCGGCCGTGCTCACGGCCGCAAGCTGCGACCTACCCGACACTAGCATCTCGCTATCCCTGCTGAACCCGAGACAAAGCACAGCCTCGTCATGCATCATGAACATCTCCTCTGCCTGGTAGGCCAGATCTTTCTTTAGGCGGGCCGTCACGCTGTCCCACACCTGCAAATGGTTAGAATTCCGGCCGCAACCTGATTAGGAACCTGAGTGACCATAAACCTGACAAGTGAAGCTGGAACAAAACATGAATAATGAAATGGAATAAGGTACCAGTGGCAACAATGTGGAAAGGTCACGGAAAGAGAAATAGAAACAGTGCGGTTTGCAGAGAGTTGGAGTTAGATCGCGCGACGCGCAAGTCAAGATGAACAAAGGGCGGTGTCTGAACGCCTGGTACTGGATGGCCCCATAGAGTATGCATCAACGCGCATCAGGCTGTCAGGCGGAAGCTGCCAGTTGTCCGAGACCTTATTCCGCGCCTTCCCCCCACCCCTGGCTCGTCCTCACTTCTATGAAGCCATCCACGCTGCCGGTGACCAGCATGGCGCCATCTGGAGAGAAGCGGGCCACCTCGGGGTGGCTCTTGGAGGAAAATCGAACCTGGAGGAAAAAACGTCAGGCGGCCAAGCCGGGCAGGGCAAGGGAGTGAAAACGGAATGACTTACGGAGTATCTCCTGGCGATTTGATGCGCGCAAGCGATACCCCCTGCTTCGGGTGAAACGTTACTGTCACCAGGGTGGCTTAAAAGGCTCGCATCCAGTGTCAAGCACAGCCTCCTCCTAACTAAATCGTGTTTTGCTCGCACACATTAACTCATGCCAGGGGCTGTTATGCTTGACGTCCTGACAGCGCAAAGCACACGCAGCGCACTGGCAGGCCTCACCTCGTGTTCTGGGACAGCTGGGTAGGCCTCCACCTCGTCCCGGGCCGACTGGACCGTCCCCCGGAATAGGTCGAAGGCGGTGCCCGGTGGGAGGAGACCCTGGCTTTGTTGCCTGCGGCGAACCAGAGTGGAGGGGGATCGGCGTCAGGATCAGACGCGTAGCTAGGTAACAATTGGCGGGGGCGGTGAAGATGGCCTTCCGACGACTGCACACATCCGGTTCCCCTTCAGTGCCCCGCAATGCCGCAGGCCAAGGTTCGCACAAACCCCCCGTGTTCCACACAGGTGAACGGCGACGGGGGGCCGAGGACAGCCTTCTAAAGGTTCCAATGGATCTTAAACTCAGATATCCTTCCACATCAACATCCACGGCATCAAAAGGCAAACATCAGTCTTTGCTGCTCCTGCTGCCGTCACGGCTGAGGCCGATGCGGGGAAGGCAGCACCATGACAAGGTAATCCCACAGCTTATTCACGCCCTACCATTTAAGCGCCTGACCGATGAGGGCCATCATTCGGCTTGGGGGGACCATCACCACCTGCCGGGAGCGAGCGGGGGGAAAGGAAAGATACGGCGCGGGAAATGAATGCGAGGGATGGCCCAGCAACAGGGCAAGGTTGGGGACACGAATGTTCAGGAGGACGTGGAGGGCGGCACCGAAAGGCAGCAGCAGGTGCCGGAATGAGCTTCCGTACGCGAACAGATCACGGAATCTGTGTGTGAGATGGATTCCTGTTGCGGTAGTTGCGGTAGTTGCGGTAGTTGTGGTAGTTGTGGTAGTGGTCCTGGTGGATCAGCGAGACAGGGCCGACCGCGTGATCAAAACGCGGCTGAATGAATGCATACCTGGCAAACCCAATGATACCCCAGATTGCCCGCGCCGCCACCGCTTGTCCCGTACTTCTTCAAGCGCTGCCTAATCCCCCCTCCATGAAACATCTGGACATGACCGCATGATGTTGCAGACATCCTGACGAAGCAAAGCCAACCTTAGGCAGTGATCCTTCCACCAGCCCGACCTAATTGGTGTCTTCGTAACCAGGACCCTCCTTTCCTCGGCCCTTTGCATTTCTGGAGCCGCTCCCCTCCCCCCTACCACCCGGATGCAACACAGTTCGTTCATCCCGTCCTCTATCCCAACTTGTCCCCACCCCGGGACCCACCTCCTGGCTGAGCGCATGTGCCAGGGCCGCTCTTCGCTTCTCCTTGCTGCTCCCGCTGCCATACACCTCTCGTACGTCGAAATACGTCCGCGAGGCCAGGTGCTCCAGACGCATGTAACGCTCCGGATCGTCCAGCTTCATGCGCTGAAACACCTGCGAGGGGCCAAGACAGAAGCCCGAGGTGGAGGGGTCAAAGCAACGGGATGGGTTGTATAGACGCTCACGGTCACATCACGTCACGTCACTGGCGCCGTCAGCGCTGGGAGGGGGCAGCACGGGACACCGCGCGCCCCTTTCGCCGTGCTCCAGGGTTGGACAGGCGCCCAACCCCGACCTTATCGAACTGCCCTGCCCTTCGATTAAATCACGAGGTCGACCTTCCACGAAGCACAGCAGATCCCCACCTGAGTCTGCCGCAACATCGCCCGCGCTGTGTCAATCTCCCGCAGCTCAAACAGCTCCAATACGATCTGTGTGTGCGAGGGGATCACATACGCCTTGCCAGCGGATCACAGGCTGCGATAAAATTCCAATACCCAGTGAGTTCGTAACCGCCCTCCGTTACCCCGAAGAGCGCCCTTTTGCTGTCGTACTCTATTACGCTTTTCCACGCGGATGGACCCCAGTCCAGTCGGATCGAACCAGATAACCCCCGTCATCCTCCCACCCACCCCGATTTCAGCATCCAAACCCCAGCCGCCCCCCAGCTGTCCACCCTGCACCACCCCCTATCGTGTCACAGAGTCCTGATATGGTCCTGGTTTACCCCGCTGGGGCATACCTGCTCGTAGAGGTCCTCCAACTTGGAACGAGGCAACTTGAGTTGCGCCACTTGCGGAAGCACAGCGTCCCATCTCCCATTGTTGATATCAGATACAAAATTTTCAACACTATCAACTGTGTTTAAAGACACTTGGCATTCGCTCTGCACGCGATGGTTAATATCTTGTTATGTATTCTTCACACTTTTCGCCGGCAGGCGCCCACCAAAGAGAACGCATTGTACAAAACGCAGTTGCTAACCTGGAGTGCATTGAAAGATTCTGTCAAGCCGTTCTCCTTACAGAACTGAAGAATGATCTTGATAACACTGCACGACGTTTAACATGGTTGCCAAGAGGCTTCCCATTAATGTAAATTTGCCTAGTTAACTTACTCGGTGGCCTCAATCTCGAGGGACATGGCTCCACGAACTACGTCGCGGGCCCTCCCCACCGAAAGAAGCGGCGCGCTGCAACCAGCAAGTTAGCTATGTCCTCTGAATTTTATTTAACAGTATTTAATTTCGTTATAATGAGACAATAGTAATTATTACAATTTATCAGGCCGTCTGCGTATCAGTGAGACTCAGCAACTTCGCTTATACTATGAGCTTTGTTGTGTGCATGGTATCTTCGAGGGCTCCTTCGCAAGATTCAGGGATTCTCTGCCGGAAGTTGGAGTGGACTGGCGGAGTCAGCTGACTAACGTAATCGGTTGGGACAGATGTCGTGCGCAGCAGTGCACGGGTATTTGCCGATTTGTTGCTTTGTGAATGTTACAAGTTCGGAGCATGCCCCTTGTACTCTTTTGCTGATACCAAGGGCCTCACTGATAAGTCTAAAAGTTAAGGTTTACATCTACACCCTGTTCGTAACGGTCCGTACTGTAATCTCAACCCACGGTCTGCCGAGGATACTTCGTGCCTGGTTAAGAAACCTAGGTCCTCGCAGGGTCACATCCATTCCATCCAACAGAACTGAAGGGTACTAAAGGGGGGCAGCAATTACATCACTAATAAACCATCAGATAGAACGCATTATTTACGAGGCTCTTGACGCCATGCCGATCTTGGTCAACTTGCAATGTCCCTAGGCATCCAGCACCCGAGTCCTGTTCATCCACATTCTAAAGTTACTTTTCCCACCATAGCTACAGCCAGCTAACACACACCGTGCATACTGCGTCGACGGATACCGTTCACATGTCAGCTCTATTACCAAAACGTTTCCAGCCAGTAGTGCCTGCATGCAAATTTCGCTCTGCGAGGAAAAGCTATCCCTATCCATCACAAGGTGCTACACCTTGGTCCAATTCTACACCTGCACCGCGCAAGCTATCATCAGTCCATGCATCTGATTGTGATTTCTGATCTTCCTACTTTGCACTACTAGCGAATGGCAATCATTACGCAAAGATACGTAAGCCAGAACGTGGGTGGGCACCATTGCAGCTGCACAAGGACAGTCCTCATCACACTATCCAGCGAAGGACCTTGAGTGGAAATAGGATGGGCGCGAAGGGCAGCAGCACGATGCAGGTGAGGGTGCGGAAGGCCGACTGCAGCGGGGGCGGCAGGACACGTGGGAAATAAAAGGGGGCGGGCGGGGAGAGGACAGATCAGTGGTAGACAGACATCGCACGGAGGTAAATATATATTTTTGTTCAGGGGGATGGATTTCTTGAGTTCGGGCACATATATACAAAGAAGGGACAGCTGCGAACGAACGGCTATATGTGGCGTGTCGACGTCTATGGCGCGCGCGTCGGCATAGCGAAGATTCCAGCAGAGTCCAAATGCGGATGACCCAAATAAAAGCGCAATTTGGTGCGCAACTTAGATTCTTCCGATGATTGATTTATGTTTGGTTGGTTAGGGTTTCGTGTTCGGGAGAATCAAACACGATCGCGTCGTCTACGACTGAGATGACTACGTGTAAACATATTAAGGGGTGTCACACTGCGCTGCTGCAAAGACGAGCACCGGGGGGGTTCCTGACCGGACCGACCCACAGCGCAGGGGAGGGGGACGCGGCTTTGTCTACGTGTATACACAGTTATACACGTGTGTATGTATGTGTCACCTCACCTTTGCAATCCACCATGGGATGAGCACCGGCAGAAGGAAGAGGAAGATTGGTAGGAAGGCGATCGTACAGAAGAGCTTAAACAGCAAGATAAAGGGCAGCAGCGGTCCTGCAAGCATAAGAGAGGGGCCGGGCCACATGCGTAGGATCGAGTACGGTGTGGTACGAACAGACAACTTTAACTTGCAGAGAATGGACATTAGCTACTGGTGGTGGTGGTGGTGGTAGGTGGTGATGATGATGATGATGATGATGATGATGATGATGATGATGATAGTGGTGGTGGTGGTGGCGCGGTGGTGGTTACTTCATGACCCTTAATCTTCTTCGTGCGTGCTAGCTGGGATCTGACGTCAGTACGTCAGTACTCGGTAGGAGACAGAGAGTTGCTCGCTTCCTAGCGCATCTGCGATTGGCAGGGGCTGGCAGCAGCTCCGTACAGCAGCAACTTCCGTCCACCGTTCGGATACCAGCAAGCCATGACATGCATCGCGCCGGTGCTGCGCAATGTATAATCGTAATTCTTCATCCTCCACCCGTACCGATGATAGGGGCCAGGATGATGTTGGTGATTAGGCCCATGGTGCTGGAAAGTTGGCAGTGGTAAAAACGAGGTTACTGCCCTGTACTGAGCGGCAGCCAACGGATTCGCACCTCGTGATTCAGACAGACAGAGAGAGATGATCGACTGAGGAAAACAATTTTTAGCAGCAATACTTATTGATCTTATGAGCTTTCGCTTATGGTTTCGGGCGGCTTTTCATCTTCATATCCTTGCCTGGTCTTGGAGGATCCGAGGAGCGATCACAAGTAGGGCTCATCATTATGGTGTCGTACTGCTGACCCACGGGCCATCTAACTACAAACTTTGAGTGACGGCTTGAAGACTGTCCGTCGCGGCCTTGCTTCCTACCGAGAGAAACAGAACTTCCTGCAAAGCAAATGTTAGATGAGTCTGAAGTTTAACAACTAGCATAACTTCTTTTCCTGCTCATTTTTCGTAAAGCAGCCCTGCGAAGCATAAACCCTCGATCCAAAGAGGATTGTAAATTGTTTTTGAAATTAAGATAAATTAGTTTATTTACATCCTAAAGTAAGTATGGGTTTGAACAGCTTTCTCCACGCACTCATTGAGTGGTGGCTGGGGATTCTCCGCATCGCTACGCTGCTGGCGTTGTCGCCCCTGCTGTTGCCGGCCTTAGCTCTCCGTTATGCGGGTAGCGGTGAGCTTGTGGCGGTGCTCGGAGTTGAGGAGGTGGAAGGGTAATGGCCGCGGGGCTCTCCGGACGACGCGTGTCATGCTCGTCGGGACCGCCGCGCATCCGTCACCCGCCCAACTGCAGCGCAACGGCAACCTCACCCTGTTGGCCCCAGCCAGTTGTGACCCCCCCTTGCAAATCATCAAGATATATTTTACTGGCAAATGAGATAGGCAGATTCGTACAGACACGTACAAAGACAGACACGCGGACCTCAAATAGAGACACAAATACATAGACACAATATATGTACTACTCCAGTCGCGGCACGCTTCCGGCACATGCACCACATGCGTACTATCCTCTTCTACTTCACATTCGTCCACTTCCTATTTAAGCAATCCCAGTTTTCACGACACCCGTCCCGGTCCCCCTGTTCGCGGTGCCAAACACAATAATCCATCCTGCCATTCGGTTCCCCCTGTTGACCCAACCCCGCATGCAGAGACGGTCTCCATAATGCTGACGGTCGCTCTGGTGCCATTTATGATTGTATGGGTGACCGCGAAGACGGGTGTGTGGTTGTACTGTTGTGACATAGCTGTCTGGGTGGTGGCGGGTGCAAGAGCCGGCATGATAACCTTACTAGCATCATCTGGATTCCAGCGGTGTCCAGGTCCTAAACAAATTGGGATGAGCTACTAGGTGATGCCGTACGGATCAGGTTACTACATCACTTCCGTACCCGATTAACTGCATTCCAACCGGTGTCGCAAGTGTTTAAATAGAACATACAGACATACAGATAGACAGATGGGAAAATACACGTGCCAACCTCCCGCGCTGTGGTTCGCCCCCTGGGAGGGGCCCCGGTGCTCGTCCTTGCAAGCCGAGCCGCCCACAGTTGAACACCCTTCATATGTGCATTTAGAAATATTGTCATGACCCGAGCATTAAGGTCATGTATGTATCCTGTTGCATGTGTGCCTTATTTTGCTTTGTCTTGTTTTTACTGGCAAGTGTGTGATTATTCCGTATGCGTGTGTGCGAATGTTGCCACTGCAGGGTACCGCTTCTTTCGCGCGATGACAGCAACCATCCTATCACTGCCGTATGAGATTATAGTGGCGCCGTATCGATTCCTGAGGTTGCTATCAAAGCCGCATAGCATGTCCGGCACCGAATGGATCCCCTGATGTAATAAGCAGCAGGGCAGGGAGAGTCAACCTCCGGCAACATAAAGGCAGAGTTTTGCGGAGTTGCACTTGTTCGGTTATTCCCACGCAAAACATGCGCACTTTAATGGCATGCCTTGAGCGCGCACGTGGGCGGCCACCGCAAGCCAAAGATCAGCAATCTCGGGTCCCGTTTGCTTCGATGGGGCTAAAGATTGGGATGGGAGTGATGCCGTGTGAGAGCGCCGCACGGAGCGGACCCTTGACGACCCTCAACGACCTCCTCCCATATTAACCAGTCCCGGTTAGTGCCGGTGCACACGAACATGCCTCATAAACACGCGCGCGCGTATGTGTACCGTACGGACTATTGTCCATTCTTGTTGATGGTGTGTACGAACGAATCCAGAACTGAGCCGCATGCAAGGAATAGGGATGCGTATATGCGGGTGTGTCATTCCGCACCCCAGTCCTTATACGTACACTTCCCAGCAGCACTTAATCGTTTAGCCGGCCTACGTATATCTACATATATGTCGATGTTTGCCGATGCTTAATTGCCTCCATTCTAAAAGCAGAGCGAGATGGTCCGGGCGAGTCATATGTGTATACGGAGGACGGTAACACGTCCCACATGTAAATTGGGGATTCGCAGAAACCTGTATAGTCCGGACAGAACCACCTAGAAGACGGCTTGTACAATAGTAGTCTTATTAGGAAGGGCTTGGAGGAGCTTCATGCAGCCACATGGTGGCGGTGCGCTTACATACGGAAAGTCACATGAGGTGTCATTGGAATTTGGAAAACTACCCCCATAGTTGCAAATATGTATGTGCGTGTATGTATGGAGGGAATTGACCCAGGGAGCAACAGCCGGGGAGTTGAAGCTCAATCAGTCTGCAGCATGCCCCCTTTTAAAAGGACGGCAGTTACATACCGAGGCACTTAGTAGTAGTTCGCAGTAATAACTGGTGGATCGGTGCACCTACGATGTGCACCATACCATTCCTTCACCGCACGGGAATGGATGAGATGAATACAAACAGCGGCGCTGGCCGCTACTGGGCAGGTCACCAAAGTTACCAAAGGGCATTTTCAAGCCTCCATACTACAAACCCAAGGCCCTGCTCACAGATCCGCTTTTAAGCAGGTGGGCATCCTTCACCAAGTACATCGGAGGAGCCCAGCACCTTTACGTCGAGGTGAGCTTCACAGGTTTCAGAGCCGACTGATGGCCGTCGCGATAGGGCCGCTCTGGACTGGAGTCACAGGCCGCTCTCCCACGTAGATCACCATATCCACACATAATCAATCTATCCCGGTTTGAAGATGCCGTGTTGTGCACTAACAACTTGATACGGGAGGAAGGCATCAGATGTAGCCATGGACTTGACATGCATTTGGGCAGATATACATCGATTGTGGCTTCGGACTTCGGAGTGTCGTCATTGTACCAACGGCAATAATTGGCACTGATGCGGGTATTATTACGATAATCCAGTTCACGCGCAAATGCAGCTTGCAATTGACACCGCGTCTTCCGTGTGAGTCTCCTCAGCTATGCAATCCTTGACAGCCCGGGTTAAGGCTGCTCGCCTAGAAGCATCTTCTGGCTGCCTTCAGCCTGGGGCCGCGGGCGGTGCTGATCCCATGCGAACAAGGTTGAAGTCATCCACAAGAGTGATCTGCATCAAAATGTCATAACAATACCACGAATGTGCGGGTTCGGAGCACGCAGGTTTACATTTGGTGTGCCGCTTTTTATGGCGTTGTGTTGGTAGGATGAGGGCAGGATGTATGCACTTATCGCAACGAGTGGCTGCTACCCACATGCGTGGTTGGGAATACAATAAGTGTTATCGTGCACTTTCCTTACGCCCATTCCAGGTGAAGCTGGTACGCATAATTGGAATACCCCCTTACAAACCGACCGGAGTAGCGTTGCATTGCCTCATCGTCATCATAATCATCAGCCATGGTGCGCCGCCGGCGCTTGGAGCTGCTCCGTGGGACATCGTTCTCGCCAGGCTCCTCAATGTTGTGCCGAGGTGTCGACTGTCCATCAGCGTCTCCAGACACCATCTTCCTTCGAACCAGGGAGCAAGCCAAATCTATTGCGGACAGTGGCCTATCACCACATGTAATCAGCTCTACTGAACAACCCTATATGCACTTTACCCAAATGTCAAAGTGACTATCCGTGAAATTTCCTCCCTAATGTTGCGGACTTAGGAGCACTTTTGAGCTTGGATCGGCTTAGCCAATAATGCTTATGGCTTGGCAACAGAGATTCAGCCGACACCAGCCATGATAATCCCTCGACAGACGACCGAAGGTCCCGCCTCCCCAGATCCCAGTTTTGCTCTGCACACCCCTCTCAGCTGGGCCCCTTCTCAAGTTCGGAAGTGCGCTCATAATACCGAAGATTGCTCTCTCAAGTACAGGTCTCCCAAGTGAGCTATCCACGCTTCGGTTGTCCTAACGCCGAGATCTTCCGCCATAAACAGTCCCAGCCAGTCTCCATATGGTACGATGTGTTTCCCAACAACGAAAATGGCCCCATGCACACTGCACTTCGATATTATGTAATGATGCTGCCAGGATGCGGATGCAGCGGATGATGTTCCCCGGCCTATGGAGATAAGCCGCATGAATACACATGTGCTACGCATATGCAGCGCGGAGACTGGGCACGACGACCACGATTGATAACCCCCTCGTGGATTGAAAAACGTGGTGCACAGACATCACAGCTTGCGACAACCTTACGGACCGCCACAGGCTGCTTATAGCCCCACCTCGCATCCTTCTTACCCTTTGTTTCTCCCCTGCCTCCGTGTTGCCGCCGGAGCCAGCTGGTCCTCACAACGGACGCAGAAGTCGTCCAATGCTGTCAGCAGCTCTGCTCGCGTGATGCCCATCTTACCCATCAGAGCCGCACGGTCCACAGCGACACGGTGTTTTTTGGCAGTTAATAGGAAGGCTGCGGCAAGAACTGGCGGCCGACTGAGATTCACTCTTGCTCGCTCCGAGTAAGTGAGGGACTCTAACAAGCGGGACCAGTAGGTATCCAGTAGCTGCCGGGTGTTGTCGTGCAACTGCGAGCAACTGTCATGGCCAGCAGCAGCCGAAGCGTGGGAATTAAAGGACTCTAACAAGGTCAGGGAACTGATGGCAGGCGGCGGGACGCGTTTAGGTATATAAACGTCATTTTGGCAAACTATAGTGACAGCGCATCGTCACGGGTTTAGGATCAAATTCTTTTAGGCAATTTCTTCATGCAGCTTTTTCATCCATTTTTCGCATGATATACTGGTATGGGCATCAATCCAGGCATTGGTGCTTTTCTTCCGGGACATGGTGGCAATGAATTGCACGCATCTTGCATCTCACCCAAAAAGCGTCACGAGCTCCCGGAGGTCCAGCACTGGACTGACGTCAAGCATACGCTGTATCCGGGTAAATGTTTCATTATATACCTTGGGTCCCGAGCAACTGTAACGTATGAATTCTGTCCTCGCTGGAACTTTGCTCCCGGGTACACTGCACAAAGCACGTAGTATGCAGGGCTCATCGTTAGGGCTAGCGAACCCGGACCAAGACATATCACAATAGCATTTTAAAATGCTTACATTTGACATGCTAGCTCCAGGCAAACCGCCGGCCTGCAGATCTCACCCTGCGCCCCAGATGGCCCCTAACTTTGTAAACGCGCCCCCGCATCCTTGCTGCGACAAACCGACCGAGACCAACCTGACCAAGGCTGCCTGGAATTTTCAATTTTAAAAGACGAAACAATTCAACAGCCTTGCTGATAGTATGTTGCTGTGTTACACCTAGCGAATGGGCCAGCTGCTTTATGTCCATAATCAGCCCGCTCAAATGTTTTCAGACTTTTAATTTTAATTGCGTATATCATGTATGTATGGCTTACCATAATGTTGAAAATACATATTGCAAAGGTTGTGCGCAGTATGGATCCATCATCGATACTGTGTCTTGCCGTACGTGGAACCGGTACTATTCGCAACCCGTCTAATGTGTATTATCAATATCTGTTGTGAAAGTGTTTTAGTTCGGTCAGAACTCTAAGGCCGAGCTTTTTCTTTTGTGTTGGGCCTTTTGCTGAACTAACATCTGTACAGCAAGCGTTTCGTCATCAAAGGCTGCTGAGTGCCCCGTCTCTTTAATTGTTTGTAATATCTTTCATCTTCTTGCTGCGCAGCTCTGGCTGTACGACTTTGCACGCAACATCTGGGCTTAAGATGCCGCTTGCTCGCTTCAATGTACAAATGCTGGCGATTCATTTATTGCATCATCCCTTTGACGGAACGACGTCGGCCCAAAAGCAATAGCTACCAAGGAACGTCCGTGGCGGAAATGCCTCGAAGCGTCAACCGTGGTAGCTCCGCCGTGCGAAAGGCCTGTAAGAGCGAAGGCGGTGCTGTGAACCTGGTTACGATTCACCCGTATGCCGTTCGGCAGGGCTCATACACTGGTAAGCCCGTGTGAGATACGCGCCCTAACCCCCTCGATGTATCGGCATCGTGTCTGGCTTCTGTGATTGCGCGCTTTGGGCTGCTTCGGATTGCGTGTAATGGTCTTGTATAGCTGAATGCGCAAGTTGTCGTGCGTTGATGGATATGCGCTGACGGGGTCCAACTGCGTTATTTGGAAAATTGCTGGCTGGCTGGGTGCGGGATGCGCGGTACATACAGGTTCAAACGTACATGCAACCATGCAGGGGATTTTCCTACAGGGGGGGAAATCAGCACCCCAAAGCCAGTTTAAGGACTAACCATGACTAACGAGGACTAATAGGGGGCCAGTAAGTGGGTCCAATAATTGCCCGCAACTACGTAACGCAGCTAACAACGAGCCTCATGAGAGAGGGGGACGGGAAGAGGGGAATGTTGCGTGGAATAGGATAGGGAAGATTGTGTGCACGCGGCGATGTCGGCAGTGCAAGACGACAATCGACTTGAAGGCAGTTCCTTAAACAGTTTTAGATCTTTCTCACTTTGGATTTTGTTAGTTCCCCCTTCTGTTACGTACCGGAAAGGGGGTGCGGAAATACACCCATCTTGTGAGAAGGGTACCGGATGGCGCATGGTCTTACCACCTTCTCATCTTCTGGGGGTTAGACGCTAGTTAAAAGGAGTGGAAATACTCAAGGTAATGAAGTCGTCGATGTCTGTGTATGCGCTGCAAGATAGAGTACAGCGTGGGGCACGAAAATACATGGGTCATGGACAATTTATTAGAACTCCAGAGACATCACCAAACATTGGTCCTAAGCCAGCGATCATGCGCGGTGGCTGCTTTAGGGCCCTTTCCAGCTCGACACATAAACCTCACAGAGCGCACGAAACTCAGGAGGGAAAATCAGCAGTTATTAGTGAGTGCAGCTTCTGTGCCGCATTCATGAGGGGCGGGCTACCAAAGTTCTTCAAGAAGGTAGCTGTTTTTTCCTGGGATCCCCGGAGCCCCGAAAATTCTTTTCCGGGGTGGCCCCCTGAACTCTACCTGCAAGGTGTGTAGAACTGGGCAGGTAGGGTTACAGGGTCATAAAGCGGTGCCAAAGAGAATACCGTTTTAGGTTTTGCGCACTATTTTAACTGCATTTGTGCAAATCCGTACGGCCCTGGTCATTATGTTTTGTTGCACGAATGGACAATCGGCTCATCAGGCCTAACGTCCGTACAGTTGCTATTGCTTACAGCAGCTTTCTATAGATTTAATTTTGAGAACCTTTCTTTGCAAAGTGCACCTGTTACTGACATCTAGAGCATGTACATGACTGTCACGACACTAATAACATAGATCCTTGTCCTAGCCTAAATGCCCAGGAACATTATTGCCCATTCTATCGGGGAGAAAACTGCCGAGTTCTACAGCGACTCCCTCCCTCCTAGAAGTATATAATGGTGCAGCGTTGTGGAAAAAGACACATATGTCACAGCACATCACGTAACCGGCATATCGCGTGACTTAGCTGTTTGCGGGCACGCGTCCATTCTAGAACAACAAACATAAACTATAACCAAACCTAAGAACAAACACTGTGACTTGATAGCGGCAAGGATTTGGCTGCAAGTTGGTATTGTACCGTCGATGTAGCGGTAAAGGAGAAGGGCGAACAGTTGTAAGTTAGGAGTTGGAATTCGAAGTAGATAGGATTTAACTTAAGGGCCCGATGGCAATCCGGGCAGTGGACGAGAACGATTTAGGCACCAGTACGGCTTGGCGTGAGCGCGCGCAAACAGAGGGTTGCAAAAAGGTCCTAATCCTCTAATCCCGGGGGTGGGTATTGGGCAGCAATCCTCTAATCTCAAAAGTGTTTGACCACTTCTAATCTCTAATCTCAGAGTGGTGTTGTAATCCATATCCTGGGGGCGTGTTTGTAATCCATATCCTGTTGGAGTTTCCCAATCCCAATCCTGTGGCTGGGGCCCAATCCTAATCATAACCTCGGGGTCCTCACCCTAGTCCTAAGCATCCGATCGAACTAGATTTGAGCCATTGCATGAAAGGCGAGCAAATATGTGCCTGGGCGGAATAGTTGCAGCTAATTGGCAGAGGTGAACCAATGGTTCACCGACCGCACTTGCAGCGAAGCAGAGGACTGCAATGCTATAAATACAAAGACCTTTCGCGGCTATGTAGTAAAGCCAAATATGCTGAACGTGATTCATGAAATGATGTTGACGACGTGCGTGCGATGTTGAGTCAAACGTGCGCATAATAATAGAAGCATTCCAACATTTCTCAACATTTCAGCTACTTGTAGTATATGTATAACGCAGAAGAGGCAACGGCTTGAGGAGCTGGTCGACCCCGCTGAATCCTAATCCTGTGGGTGGCGGCCCAATCCTGTTCCCTATTCCTACCGTCGGGGTCCTCATCCTTAACCTGACATCACTTTCGTATCCTAATCCTGACGGTGGGGTTCAAATCCTAATCTCTGCCTGCCCAATACCCGAACGCAATCAATCCCTAATCTTTGCAACCCTCTGGTGCAAACTTAGGTACTTAAGTCGCTGCTCAGCTGTATTGAGCAGCGATTTAGACGCAATTGCAAACAGGATAGATAATTCCTTGTAACGGAACAATCGGATTGTCTAAGCAGCGTTCTCTCGCTCAGTTCAGGTTTGACATTGGCGAAGCGCGTGAGTCACAACCGCTTCTCCCGTGCGTCGAGGAGCGTTACCCACGGTGCGCATTACAAGTCGTCACGTCCAAGGCCTTGCCTGGACGAGCAAGTAAGAACAAGGTCGGCCTGCAGCTTCCTCTTGTCAGGTCGCTGCAGGAACCTGGTCTCATAAGACCGAACACCAGCACCACACTGCACCACAAAGCACCACACTGCAACTGTGCTGGGTAGTGGCAGGGCTGCAGGGGAATAGCGGGGGCGATGGTTGGCGGTGGCAAGGGTTCACGAGTGGTGGCCAGTCCGGGTTGCGGGGCCGCGAGTCCACCTTGACTAGGACGCTCAGGTCTAGCTTGACGGACGGGTGACCCCGAGCCGGTGCTGCTCGGTCGCCAACCATGGGGGTGATGTTCCTCCCGGGGCAGGCGAGCGACAGGAGCTCGTTCTCGGCTCGCTCGCCGCTGTCCTTGGGGGCGGGGGCTGCACTCCTGGCTTCGGCGCTTGAGGCTCCTCTCCCGGCCCGGTTCCTCACGATGAGGGCGCTCACGGCTCATGTGTGGCGGTCAGCTATCACACATACAGCAGGATTTGATCATCAAAACAAAGACGTGTGGATGGATCACGTCCCCTTCTTAGAAGCACCAGATAGATGAATATGTTGTGTTGTCAACAGCAACAGCAACATAAATGAAGAGGTAGGCACCCAAAGAACGTTTGTATGTGAGATCTACCGCTAGTTATTAATAATAGCTAGCTTGGTTCGTTATCAGGCCGAAATGAAATAGTCCCAAAATCGTCGTGATGGAACTCGAGGTGGTAAACCCTAATACACGTATATATGTAACATGTATATGTATTCTTTGATGGCGGGCCCGGTCAGGGCCTGATGGGTTAGTTTGCAATCTATTCTTTTCGTTGTGCTGTGCCAGCCTGTTAAGCCAGCTGGGCATGTATGTACATGCATGATGAGTCCTCTTACGTACGTACCAATCAATTTGCTCTACGTAAGTCCAAATCTTCAACAAAGCTCAATCAGACGCGGCTAATAAATAAAAAATATGTATACAGTCCTATGTATGCATGATAATAGCAAGCTGTTTGGGCAGGTGCGGAGCTTGTATGAGTCTCGCTGAGCTCTCGCTGTATGTAGCAGCAGCAGCAGCAGCAGCAGCACGAACAACCATATCATTGCATCACACATCCATTCGGCCTTTCCGATCGACCTTACGAGAAAGCGACCAACGGCAGCACTAGATTACGGCCTCACACTTTAAGCTGTACATGTCTATCTATCTATCTATCTATCTATCTATCTATCTATCTATCTATCTATCTATCTATCTATCTATCTATCTATCTACCTATATCTATCTGACAGTTATACAGTTATATTCGTGGGGGCTGCTGCGTGGAGCCGGTCGGTGGCTGGACCAACCCTCTGACCTAAATCCAAAGCAATCGAAGCGACCTCATCATCATCAGGCACAACCGCCAAGCCTTTTTATCCTTATTTGCTTGGATGCTCTTTTCTACGCACGTAGAAGATGAGGGGCCGGCGGGTCCTTACATATGCTAGCATGTAATATAAGATGACCCTCCAAAAAACTAATAACGGAACTCATCACAACACTACACTCGGTGTCAAATGCTCCTCCACCTCCAGTTGAGAAACCGGAAACCAACCGCCGCTGCAGTGTGCACAACCCTCCTCCCCTGCCCCGTTTTTAAACACCCCGTCATAACCTGGTGCAGCCTTCGATTGCACCAACGCTGTCGCCCGGTTATTACCGGCAACGGCTAGCCGGGCTGTAAGGCGCGCATGCCACTCCCGCACCGCGACAGCCACTCGTGCTTCCCCCGCCAGTGACCGTGGCACCGAGAACCCGCACAGCGTCTCCAGGTCCCTCTCCGGCAGCTGCGCTTGGATACAACTTCGATGCTGCCGCTGCTGATGCTTACGACCCGACCCGCCAGTCCCAAACCCATCGTGGCCATGAGCAGTGCTTCCACTACCCAGAACGGTGCGGCCGCCATCCGAACAAACGTTGGACAGCATGGCCTCCAATTGGCCGCCAGGCGGCGCCACCACGCGGTGCAGCATCAAACCCTGCATGGCCAAGCAACGGCTCGCGACGGCAGCTTCATCCCGGCTACGCACGTAGTACACCACCGGGTAGCCAAGCAGCAGCCCCTGAAGTGTCGGCTGCAGCGGCAGATCCGGGAGCCCGTCCAGATGGATATGGTGCGCCTTAATGACGGCAGAGGCGGCGGTGGCATTACTAGAAATGGGGCCAGCGGTGGCGGCGGCGGTGGCGGCGGCGGGGTACGCCAGAGCCTGAAGAGCGCGTTGCAGTGGATTGAGCTGTGCCGTCAACATCTGCACGCAGCTCATCGGGATCATCGATGAGGGGCCGATGACAGAAAATACCGCAATATTACGATTGAGGGATGTAGATCACTACAATCTACAACACCAGACGTGTGTGGCGTGCAAAACTGCAAAGCATTGCAATGCATTATGAAGTATTATGATGCAAGCATCTACGGAAGACGCAGCTTGAGTGATGAGGCCCAGGACGAAAAGTGACGAAGATACGCGTGTATAGAAATGAACAAAACATAATAACATACATGTGCTGGTGCCGGCATACAAACAGACAGACTGACTGACTGACAGACAAACAGACAGACTCTTCATCGACTCCCTGTACCCAGACTCCTTCTACCGGCGCCCACCTGCGCTTCACTCGGCGGCAAGACGTAAGCGCCAGACTGCACATCCTGTCGCATCTGCGGCGGCATCCCGGTTCCCGGCGGCAGCCCCTTGCGCTCCTGCTCCTCCATCCCTGGACCGCCCCGCTGCAGGAATGCCACGAAGAGGCAGTTGCCACATCTCGATGTTGATACCCCCCCACCATCCGCCGCCGTGTCCTGGGCCGCCAGCTCCTCAGTGTGTTCTGCAAGTACTGATGCTTCTGACTGGGGCCCTTCTGCCCACCGTAAGGCCTGTTGCTCACGGCTCCGTTCCTGATGGTGCTCAGGCTGTGGATGGTGCTGAGGATGCCGCTGTTGCAGCGCCGTAAGATGTTGCAGGAGCTCGTCCACTCGGCCCACAAGGTGGCAGCCATCCAGGGTAAGCACCGCCACTGGGAAAGCACCGCCACGCGCGCACACAAACACAGAGTGAGGTGTACGGCACACACACACACACACGGGGCAGAAACACACCTGGGGAACGTGCAGGAGACGATGCGGTCATGTGACAGATGTGGACATCGTGAGGAGCGGTCGTACCAGGTAGGTACGAACACGCAACACCTTGAGCTCAATTTGTACGACACAAGGCAACAAAACTGTCTCCATCTAAAAACGTCTGAAAAGACACCAATCTGCCAACCGTACTAGCCAGTGCCAGCGTTTGAGTTTTTCGCACATTTTGGATCCTTGGCAGCCAACCCAACTTGGGCCCCTCACCTTCCGTCCCCGCCGCCTCCGCTCCCGCCTGCGCCACTGCCAGCACGCACTCCAGGGGCAGAGGCGCGTAGTCCAGCAGGAAAGCGGGTCGTACGCCGCATAGTACTACAATGACGTCGTACGATAGGCGGGCGGCGACCCGCCGCACCGCATTGCTGCGACGCGCTTGCGCCTGCGGGTGCGGGTGCGGGTGGGGGTGGGGGCCTGCCCAGTGGCCTGTGGCGGTAGCAGCAGCCGCTGCTCAAGGCAGGTATGCATAGGCCGGAGGTATATCTCTGCCGTGTGCTGTGACGGCCGCCGCGCACTCGCTCACCTGCACGGCCGCCAGGACACGTCCCGCTGCGGCTGCGTCCATTTATCGCGGCGGACTTGAGGGAAAGCCGGAAGGACGGAAGGACGAGGTCGCCTTCCACTGCGCCGTTCCGCTGCCCTCCGCCTTTGGGGTGACTGAGGTGGACAGGGTATGGACACGAGCCGCCTGCCCTGATAACAAGCAGCCACGAGTCCTGACAACCAAGCCTTCTTCTCTCACGTTTGAAGGTATATTATTTATTATTATTATATATAATAATAACTTATTATTTATTTATATAAATAATAATATATTTATTATTAGAACGCGTTAATTGCGCGGGAATATTGTCAAGGCCGACATCCACGCTGCATGTGATTCAGTCCGTACCACACCTCTGGCCGGTGTTGCCCAGCTCTCTAATAGTGGCACCATGCGGACATCGAGAACTGGTGCGCGGATCTAGCTGCCGTTCCTGATGACTGTGGTGATGATGATTGCTACTGCTGTTGCTGTTGTTGCTGTTGCTGGAGCGCGGCAGTCACCCGGGCCACCCGCTCTCCGAGAACCGACACTGCCGAGACGATAGCATGCATGCGACAACGTGAAAAAAAGGTAGGGCGCAAGGGCGGCTTAAGTGGACTCATCTACAGCAGCGCTCTTTCCCACCAACATTATTCTAAAGCATAATCGGTGACCGATTCTTAATTAGGACCTCCTTCCCACTTAACCGCCCAACCGTCTAACCGCCCAACCGTTCAACCACCTAACCGCCTAACACCACACCTCCATGCATATCCTGGGTTGATGGATCTCACCGTAGTTCTCGAAATCACCCAGCAGCTTGAGCGAGTCGGTCACGTGTCGTACTGCTGCCGCCACATCCGACAGGTTGCGCTCTAAGGCCGCCACCTCAGACCGAACCGCTCGAGCCTCTTGTTCGATCTACAAGTCGAGTTCGATCAAACAGGCCAGTTTTTAAGACGGCCCTAGGGACTTTAAGAGTTCGATGCCGCGCAAGTGTCGTACACAAGGAGCAGAAGATGAAAGATACAGTAGTAGACCCCGACCCCGACCCCGACGTGATGGGAAGCTGGGAGGAAGGAGAGGCGTTTACACTAACGCCCACAATCAAATCGAATAGAATAGAATAAATGCAAAGAGTGGCAGAAGGTAGGGGGGGAGCGGGGGGGGGGGGAGAAACAGAGAGAGACCTGAATCAGCAGCAAGGAGACCTCCGTACCCATCAGTAATCAGATCAACAACAGCACTTCCTTCTTAGGGCGCAACGGGCGAAGCTCGCGCGTATTGGACCAAGAGCTGACGGCAACAAGAAGGCGTGCACTGCCGCCATCACCATCATCATCAATATCACCGTCGCCGGGCAAAGACCCCCGGCACGGCAACATGCTGGCAGCATGCTTACCTCGAGCTGCCGTTCGTAGATCTGGAGTAAGTGGGCGGATATTGTAAGCAAGGAGCGGACTGGTCAGGAGGGTGGATGGCTTCGGGCCGGATGGCGGCACCTAGGTGTTCATCACGCATTACGGTGCTTCGATGGCTTCGCGTGCTCGCCACGCACCCGGCGGCCACGCTGCCCTTCCCATTCCCCGTCAGGATTATCCATTCCCTCATTCATGATAAGCCAGTTTCAAGGTCAGCCTTGCTGATGGTTTCTCCTGCGTGCAGACGCCGTACCTGTGAGACGTCTACGTTCGCGAGGTCCACGAGGGAATCCGCAAGCTGTGGAACCTTATCCAGAGCCGCAACCGTTTCGGATTCTGCATATACCATGAGACATATGGATGTCACGACATGTAAATCTGGAATGGTGAGGAAACGGTCTGTCTATCCGCACCCTCGAGAGCATGGAGTGCCTTCTTCCGCCTTTCGTGGTCTCTGATTATTGAGCTGAAAAGCATGATGATTTTCAATGAAAGTGCGTTTTCGTTATATGTCCTCTTTGCGTGGCCTCGGTTTTGCAGCATCCATCGGGCGTGCTCCGAAACGTCCGTTAGACAGCTTTCACAGAATGCGGAATATCAGAGGGCAAAAGGGTGGATAGTTACTAGGTAGCGTTTACTTGTCTACACTTCTTGACGACGCGCACCGAACAGATCTTACAAGTTTGTCTAACTCCATCAATTTCCATCGCCGGTGTTCTTGCACAAATCATAACCTTTCCGGGAAATAAATTCATTTGAACAATATGCCAAACAGCGATGAGGATCGTTTGGCTTCTTCTGCAAGCGCGTCGACGTCTGAAAGCGGCGTTCAGCCTTCCGCGGCGGCAACAACCCCTCCGGCAAAGAAGAAAAAAGAGTGGCAGCCGATTACGATGCCAACGCAACAAGAGCTTGCGGCCCAGGAGTTTATGAACAACTGCTTCGTCAAATCGGCGATATCGGGGGCGATGGGCGGGCTTGCAGGCTTCGCGTTTGGGCTCTTCTCAGCTTCTATGGAAAATGCGCACGGGGTACGCCACCATCGTCTGGGTTGCTTCTGTTTTGCTTAAATACGAGTCACCTGCTGGGCTTGTACGAATGAGGGTTTAACGCAGCACGGACTTTGTTCAAGTGATGACATACTTCATCGACCTTACGTAATATAGCAGTCTGTGTCATTTTTGAGCAAGTAACTAAGCTTTTCAGTATAGCCTGTTGTGTGCATTCTTTTTTGCGGCACCACTCAAAGCACAAGGTGAGACCGGTGTGCCTGGCCGTGCACCGCTACACCATCTTTGTGCACCCACGTCCTGCTGCCCCCCTGCTCTTCTGCTATTACTCCTCGTAAACCTTGTCATCTGACAGTATGATGTCCCGTTTCCGAACCAGTCTCCGCCGCATTACCATTTCGAGCATGTCGTCTCGATTGTCACCGTCACCGCCGCCGCCACGGACATGCCGACTTCGCAGGGGCTAGACACAGTACCGGAGATCGGGCCGGAGAAGACGACACGGGTCATATTGCGGGAGATGTTCCAGAACATGAAATCCAAAAGCCTGTGAGTTCACCGCAGCATTTCTTCGGGTGATAACTGTTAACTGGACGGAGTCACTTGATCGATATGGGTTTTCCCAGAGCTGAGCTGAGCTGAGCTGAGCTGAACGTAAAGGGTAGGGTAGGGTGGAGTGGGATCAGGTGGGTTTGCGGCCTGGGTACTGATGTGGCGTCATCCATCGCGGGGGGCAGGTGGCCGCACAGCTATCCACCCAAGTAAGTGCATGTGGTCTTCCAATTGCGGGGAATATCTGGCTGGAGCTAGCTCCGGAACTCCGGATCGGTGAGGTATCTCCGTTACATTAAGAAATGTATGCCACCTGTGAAGCCACGGCAGCAGTTATAACTATCACTCGTTATGATAATAAAAGCCCAATGTCTCCGCCAGCAGCAGAAGCAGCAGCAGAAGCAGCTTGAAGACGTGTAGTATCATCGTTTTGCGGAAGGAGGCAGGCTCATGCTGCACATTCTGTGTGGCTCATTTGTTTGCCAAATGAAAGCTCAAGAACGAAGGTTCGAAGACAAGCATTCGCAGGACGTGCTAAGCCCTTGAAACCCCAAAGGGTGCACACATTATAATATAATATATTATATTATATTTCATATATTATATTATTATAATAACATTATATATATATGTGTTATATACAGCCATGAGGAGCTCCATCACATGCGGCCCGCATCCCTCAGCGCCCTTCTATCTCCTCCACATCCCCAATACGCCCCTCCTCAGGTCGTATGCAAAGGGCTTCGCCATAATGGGGGCTCTATACTCATTCAACGAGTGCGTGATTGAAAAATGGCGCGCGAAACACGACAAAATCAATCCCGCGTTGGCGGGCTGCGCAACGGGGGCGATGATGGCACACAGCGGTGAGTGGCAGGCAGGATTGTGTTGCTGGAAAATGGGTGTTGACCGATCTGGGACCCTCCCTTTCGGGGAGTAAGAGTAAGGGCAACATTTCCGTCAGCCGTCAGAAGATGTCTCCCCGTCATGTCGTCAGTGCTCTCACGCACGGTCTCAAGTCCCCTCCCTCTCTATTGCACGCTTCTGCCTTCTGGTCTCCCCACGGCTGTGGCTTACTGTGTTTGTGGCAGCGGGGCCGACGGCTATGTGCTGGGGCTGCGCGTCCTTTGCGGCGTTCTCAACGGCCATCGAGTACTGGATGGAATCCTAGACTGCGGCGGGCCCTAAAGCTGATGGGCGGATTGAGGGCGTGCGCACATGATGGGTATCAGCAGCAGTAGCAGCGACTTTCAGAGGACCCAATGGGTGGCCAGGCAGGCGGCCTGCTGACGGAGACATTGGGACCCGGAGCAGGACCAGAGATTGTCCACACTTGTAGTCTGGTTAGGTTGCCTGGAGAAGAGGTCCTCGGATGGAGCTGCTCGATGGGGGCCAGCGTACCATTGCGCATCGGAAGCGCATGAATATCTCAGCTGCCGCCCTTTCAGAAGCTGCTCAGGGCAGCTGCCAGCCTGTGGGGGCTTGGTGTGAGGCTGGGCAGTAGACGTCCGCTGGGGGCGCCAACGCGCCGCATAACACATGTCTTGCACTCAGTGCACTGTCAGTATTCGGCAAACGGATGTGCTGTTATGAGCATGGGATACTGCCTTGGGCTATCACGGATACCAATTTTCAATTAGGTACTTCATTTCGTTCATGAGCGCGGCCACACAAATGCTCGGCTATCTGCTGCTGCAGTATTTCGTGAATTTACATCTTCGGACGGACGCTAGGTGATGATGTGTGTGTCTACCAGGGACGTGCCATTTTGTGTGTGAATGCAAGTTTCAGAGGAAAAGAAAGCGACGGACACGTTCAGGAGAAGGGTATGCCAATATGCCAGTCTGAACGTGCGGGAAATAAATCGTGTTTCAAGGTAGTTTCCATGCTCCATGGTCTCGATGCATAATATATATCAGACCATGTTACCGTGAATCCTTTTAAGTTTCACCCTGTAAAATTACAGGATTCCCAGCTCCATTACAGGATTCCTCCTGATGCTTGGACACCAGCTGTCGTGGTCGTAGATAGATCTACGGCACACACTATCACAATATAAGCACCCTGATGTATCGTATGTCAACATTCAAGACGCCTTTGCGGCACGCACCTACTACACCAGGCAGGTAGGTGTTGCCTATCTAAGATTTCAGTTAACCAGCAGCATGCAGGGTTAAGCCGCCGTATATAGCAAGACAATCAAGCATTAATAAAACTGCGACTATTTATTTACTATATATGTCGCAAGGCTAAGGTCATCGGCGGAAGTTCGCTAACCAATTTCTCACAGCTTCTTCCAGCTTCTTCTTATAAACCGAAAAAGAACGATATATAAAGAATCTCCTTAGGGTGCACGATTTTTAACGTTTCTTAGGTATTAGACTTATGGGTTTTTAGGAATTCTTAAAACGGTTTTATTTTGGTAGGGGTTTATTTTTGGCTCCTCATTGGGCGGAGCAAGCAAGAAAACCTCATCACGCAGAGGGTAGAAACGTTTACGAAATAGGATGTACATACACAATTCCTTGACTTCTATATTATATATGCATATTATTACTCCTGGAGGGTGCGGTTGCAACGCTCATTTCGACACGCCCTCCCTGGATCAACCGGGATCAACCTCTCCAACAGGTAATAATAATTGCCGAATGTATGCGTGGTTGTGATGTGTAAAACGTTTATTTGGAATGCCCCTAAGAGCGTTCCAAATAAATAAAGGTGCAAAGGTATTATTGCTTCTCAACTTGAAACTTCTTCATTGCCGGCGGGCATCGATGCGTGCATGCATGCATACGTCATCTTTCGGAACGTATTAGTCTAACCCTTAATAATTGCAGCAAGATCAGCCATACATCCCGCCGGCTACCGAAAACGCCTCCGGAATCATCCGAAACCTTCTCCTGGTATGTGGGTCTGGCTTATTATAGATGATGTAGTCGATCTGAGAAATTCGTGTCGTCATCGCTTGCTTATTACATCCGGCATACCGGGATGTACCAAGTCATCTTTTCCCCCATCCTTTATTTCGCACAGCCTTGAAGCTATTATTGGTGTCCTAAGCTAGGCGTTCATCACGATGTTGGCTGTTTTCGTCGTCTTTGTCTTGGCCTTGGCAGGTAAGCGGCATCGGAGATAGCGTCGTAGCAGGGCGGGTCCCTTGTGTTTAAGCGCCCCCCCATGCATGTTCACATCATCATAACTTGAAAGAAGTCGGCGACTTACAAGCAAAATAAAATGATCTTGCCTTGCTTGCCGAAAATAAACATAAATTATTACATACATACAGTCCTGATGACAAATAATAAAAGAAACGTCACATTGGCTGGAAAGCCATCACTTAAATAATGTAGGTAGGGCATGGACACCAGCCAATTAACCTAAACGGCCTCTTTCACACAAGCAGTGCGTTCATCATGCATATCTTGGTCTTTCCATAATTATATATATATATATATATATTATAATCATATGTAATGACCAGCGTTGATTGCCGCACGGTTTATTGATGACCAAGAAGCACATCCCCTTACTTGCTGCTTACGGAAGCAAGTCTTTCCCAGATTATACGATCATCAGGTCTGCTCCTTTATTCCTCTCAGCCATCAACATACTTCGATCGGCGGCTAGCTTGACTACGTACGTATCCTTTTTATTTCCGTGCTGGCTAACTGGGTAGCGACGCGCAACGAAGGCATGACTGCTGCCCTCCTCACCATCTCATTTGGATGAGATGTCTTATTTTCCTCACTGAAGGCAGCTTTATTTAGTAATGATGCACCATATCTATGTTGACTGAAAATGGAAATCTGACGCGGCATTTAACGCAAACTCATCATCTCTACTATATCTGCTGCCGCTTTATTTAGCTGGTCTAGTAATCACAAAAGCTAAAATCGTCTTAAACTGCTTAATTAGTTTTTTTGCCGTACATCCACTTCTAGCTACTAGTGCTAGCTAGATATGTAAGGCCCCCAGAAAAAAAACCAGAAAATCAAACATCAAACCCCAGAAAATCAATGCAAACAAAATGCATGGATTCCATGTTTGTGCATTTTCATACGTCTATATTTTTTTAAAGCTTTTTCCGAGTCGCATTTTTCGCTACTTGCATGTGGCTCCTTATTACATGCAGTCACCGTGTAGGCCACCGGCCAGCCCTGTAGGCGGCAGCATGGTTTACCATTAACGTTTTGATCATTCATGAATTCCTGGGCAAACCTTTGCAAGCCATTTTTCGTTCTGTTGTAAAGAATGGATCTCAGCCAAACCAGAGGCAGGTGCATCTTCACCTGTGGCCACCGCCAGCCACTGGTATCTAGGAAAAGATAGGGCGCTGTTGTACAAGTGATTAAGGTACATACGGTTGCACACATTCCTCGGGCTAAAGCTTGACATCTTTCTTTCCACGCAGCAACAGGCGTCGTCTCTGGGACGACGAGGAGGGACCTGTCCTCATCCACCGGCTATACTACTACTGCCGTTCAGGTATGGGACGTAATAATGGAGTGCGTCCCCATGAACGAACTGATGTGTTGAATTGATGTGCTGTACATATGTACATGCTGGCCCTTACATTCTTGGCTTGCCCCCGCCAGCTCATGTGGGCTCGTTACACCTCTCAAGGGTACGTAACACAACTCAAGGTGTAACACGCACAACATACATCTCCATAAATTGCCACGTTCAATGCGTATATATGTATGTGCATGATATAACCTTGCTGAAGGTGTACATGCATGCTGTTGCCCATCAGCAGGCGGCGCTGGTACCACCACCGGCGGCAGCAGCTCTGCCCTGGGGCTGCTACCCCAAAATTGACTTGCTCGGAAAAGACATTCGCACTGTTAACCAAACAGTCGACTATCTTGCTTGTCGACAGGAGTGCTACAAGGATTCTACGTGGGTATATATATAAAGAGGTGTTACACTGTGGGTGACTCGCCCTATAAAGACCAGCATCGGGGGCCTGACCGGAATGAGCCACAGGGCAGGGGAGGGGCACGTGGCTTTGTCTGTCTGTCCAGCCACGTGCTCCCCCTCTCACTCGGACCGGCCAGAGCAAGGAAAGACTCAAAGGCTCTAGCCTGGCCACTAACAGGGCACTGAGGAACGCCACGAAAATAAGGAAGGAACTACAAAAAACAAGGGGCACCTAATTGTACAAAGAAGGGGACCACTCTCCTCTAACACAAAACTGACCTAGCAAGAGCCTGACAAAGACACACAGAAGCCCTCAGAGGAGAGACGCCAGCAGGAAAGCCACTCTTACACAGCCGAGATGGAAGAACCAAGCTATAAAGATGGAGGGGGGGATGATGAGCCAAATAAATGTATACATGTATGTGGCTGGGAAGAAATTAAATGTGTTTAGTTATATCTACATGTGTTGCCATGTCTTACAGTGCAATATTTGTGCTTATATATCCACACACACACACATGCATATATATGTGCATGGTTCATGCATGCGTCAGCATGCATGCAAGTGTGCGAACATTTCATTTGCAGCTGCTGTAAATGCAATAAATGTAACTGCTGCAGGTGCACCTTTTCCGTGCGAACTCTTGACCGCAAGTGCTATCTTAAGTATTCGTTACTTAATGGAACTGCTGGAAGCAATAGCTACAACCCGAACTACGTGGATGTACTCTGCTTTGTGCGCCCCAACTATGGTATGTATGGCCTTGGGAAACGAGGTCAGTCATCAAGTTCAAAACTTCAAGCAAGGTCAAAAGCTGTTGTTGAAGAGATCCAGGTAGAGCCAGACATAGATACCCTTTTGCTGGCTGAGGCAACTACCCTTGCCCATGCATGCATCAGGGATATATATATATGTATATGTATATATATCCCTGATGCATGCATGGGCAAGGGTAGTTATATATATATATATATATATATATATATATATATACCAATGAAGCACTCCAAGTTGCAGGTTTGGTATCAGTGGCAGCAGAGTCTTGAACTCTGAATACTTAGTAATAATATATTATACTTATGTATCTGGTGATCAAAGCACTCCACCTGGGTGACTTTTGTATTTGGTGCACCTGCTGAGATGTACCGTAATCTGCTTTTGTTTACTACTGAAGTTACTTGTTGGTTAGGCGTTATGCTTACCACCTGATTGCCTATCAAGTTTATGAGGCTGGCTTTCCGATGGTAATGTAGTTTGCTATACCACCTCCCACCTCCCACCATACCTAATCGCCCACTTCCACCCTGTCAGGAGGAAACCCAAACCTGGGTCAGTCGAGAAATGTCTTTCTACCACTTGTTGTATTTCTGTTATATCCGCCAATGGATGATGACCGATAATCCTCCTACTGGCGCCACACGCATTCACCACAGCAACTTTATTTATAGGATGATGAAATACTGGCATTATTATTCCTGAGATGCAGAATGTCCTGAGATAGATTCTCACGAGTCAAATGTCGTGCCTCAAACATTGGCCCATGCTCCTGGTGTGTGTATGCAGGTGGCCAATACCAATGTGTTGCAGGTTATGACATAAACGGAGACCACGTGGGGGACAACACCCGGCTGTGTCCTCTCTTCGCCAGAAACAGCACTATACAGGCTTGCAGTGATGCGTGCAGCCAAGACTCAAGATGCGAGTTCTTTGTTCGAACAGATGGCACCAACTGTTACTTGAAGCTTAACCCACTGAATGGTGTTTGTGGAACCACAAATCCAAATGTTGTTGTGGACAAACTCTGCTTCAGGGTAAGTATCTGTATACATAATTTCCTATTCTACATATACTGCATACCCAACCTTACCTACCTAATGCTGCCCAGTTGTTTATATCGACGAATACTTGCTTGTTGGGTAATGTAATATAGGACAACCATGAGCAATTTTGGAGTGAGTTTGTGGCTGTTATGTTGGGAAGAATGAGGTTGTCCAAATTTGTTTGTACGAGTGACCCATAGTAGATGGCTGCTGAAGTATGTAGGTGGCTGTCGGTAGTAGGTGGCTGCTGAAAGGCCTCTTAGATGCTGGTGTTGTGCCCTAGCACATATGCATGTACACATTGTGTGTATGTACATATATGTACAACAGTCATTAGGGGCCGTTTTTGCCAAATAAGTCTGTGCCTATCTTCACCTATCTTCGGGACTTGGGAACTGTCATCCACATCACAATCTTCACGCCAACAGCCACCTGACATGTCTTTAGTCGTCTTGATGTTTTTGTTGCATGCATATGAATACATCATTGTCTGTGTGTGCCATACTGTGGGGCTGCTACTCAAGACCGCCTTACTTTGCAGGATGTCATGATTCAGGATTTACGTGATTATTTACATTTTCTGCCAATAGTAATGTCATGCAACTGCTGATGGGTGTGAGGCCGCAACTGCCCAATGCTGGGTCTTCCTCATGCCCATCAGTGGTGAGGGAGGTTTTCATCATGAGATGCATGTTGCATGGTGCCAGTGCACAAAAGCACGTGCAGTAGTACACTATCCAACTGTAGTAAATTTCTGGTGCATTCCAACACTGCTGGTTGCAGGCAAGTGCACCCCCATCACCACCACCCCCATCACCGCGACCACCATCACCGCGACCACCATCACCACGACCACCATCACCACGACCCGTACTGCCCTGGGGCTGCTACCCAAATATTGACTTAATTGGAAAAGACATTCGCAGTATTAACCAAACAGTTGACTACCTCGCTTGTCAACAGGAATGTTACAAGGAGCCCACGTGGGTACATATTTTTTTAATGCATTCATGCATTTAATTATTTATTTAAATAAGATTTCCATTGGTGGCGCCTCAGTACCCTAATGTTTAATGCAAATGCATTGCATATCCAACAGCAGTGTGAGATGTGCAATGAGTGAGAGTGAAATGCATTTTAGTATATTTGCATTGTGCAGCAATATTTGAATTGGTACCCTGGTCCCTGCCCTTGGTATAAATCTGCTATCACACAGTTCAGAGCAGAGATAATTTAGAATTTCATTATACTTCTGGCAGTGCATTTTTCATATATATATGTGTGTGTGCGTGTGTGTGTGTGTAAGTGATTGATGTGGTTCCGGCATGCTTAAGCATGCATGCAAGTGTATGTACATTTCATTTGCAGCTGCTGTAAATTCAATAATACGCGCCTGCTGCAGGTGCACCTTTTCTGTGCGAACTCTTGACCGCAAGTGCTATCTTAAGTATTCGTTACTTAATGGAACCGCTGGAACCAATAACTACAACTCGAGCTACGTGGATGTACTTTGCATTGTGCGCCCCAACTATGGTATGTATGGGCTTTGGGAACAGAGTCAGGCATCAAGTTCAAAGGTCAAGCAAGGTCAAAAACGTTCAAGATCAGAAAAGGTCAAAAGCTGGTGGTGAAGGGATCCAGGTAGAGCCAGCAGCAGGGTGGGGACAGCCCGGGTGGAAAGTATGGTAACTAGATAGGCCAACGGGCATGCACAAGAATACGTTTGGCCAGCTAGCAGCAGGTGATGATGAGCAGCTGCTGCTGCTAATAAATAAATAAAAGTATTTATTTATTTTTTCGCATAGTGGTTTTGTGACAGAGCTGTAAATAAATACCCATTCAAGCAACTGAATCTGCACATATTCGAGAAACACAAAATCTATGTGTGTGTTTGGCATTTATTGATATATACTGATTGATGATAGGTTTGAAGGTGCATGCAGCAATAATCTTTCCCTGGCTGGGGTCCCAATTTTGATTCTCACGAGTAGCTGGGCCCCATGGCCAAGGTTATAATGTTTTAGGTGCATTCATTCATTAGGCGGTGAGTGGTGGACACCACTATTGATGATCAACAGAATGTGTGTACTCGATGGTGGTGGTAGGTGCTGAACTCATCACATGAATCACTGAATGCAGCAGCAGTGGAAGTTGGCTGCTGGGATGTGTGAATCAGGGCATCCCTCCATTCAGCATGGAAGCACAGGGACTGCCAGGATTGTGGCCCCACCCATGTGAAGAATCTATGAAGAGTATGTTGTGTATGTTATATTGTTACATGCATGTCTCGCATGCATAGATACCCTTTTGCTGGCTGAGGCAACTACCCTTGCCCATGCATGCATCAGGGATGTATATACATATACATGTATATGTATATATATCCCTGATGCATGCATGGGCAAGGGTAGTTATATATATATATATATATATATATATATATATACCAATGAAGCACTCCAAGTTGCAGGTTTGGTATCAGTGGCAGCAGAGTCTTGAACTCTGAATACTTAGTAATAATATATTATACTTATGTATCTGGTGATCAAAGCACTCCACCTGGGTGACTTTTGTATTTGGTGCACCTGCTGAGATGTACCGTAATCTGCTTTTGTTTACTACTGAAGTTACTTGTTGGTTAGGCGTTATGCTTACCACCTGATTGCCTATCAAGTTTATGAGGCTGGCTTTCCGATGGTAATGTAGTTTGCTATACCACCTCCCACCTCCCACCATACCTAATCGCCCACTTCCACCCTGTCAGGAGGAAACCCAAACCTGGGTCAGTCGAGAAATGTCTTTCTACCACTTGTTGTATTTCTGTTATATCCGCCAATGGATGATGACTGATAATCCTCCTACTGGCGCCGCACGCATTCACCACAGCAACTTTATTTATAGGATGATGAAATACTGGCATTATTATTCCTGAGATGCAGAATGTCCTGAGATAGATTCTCACGAGTCAAATGTCGTGCCTCAAACATTGGCCCATGCTCCTGGTGTGTGTATGCAGGTGGCCAATACCAATGTGTTGCAGGTTATGACATAAACGGAGACCACGTGGGGGACAACACCCGGCTGTGTCCTCTCTTCGCCAGAAACAGCACTATACAGGCTTGCAGTGATGCGTGCAGCCAAGACTCAAGATGCGAGTTCTTTGTTCGAACAGATGGCACCAACTGTTACTTGAAGCTTAACCCACTGAATGGTGTTTGTGGAACCACAAATCCAAATGTTGTTGTGGACAAACTCTGCTTCAGGGTAAGTATCTGTATACATAATTTCCTATTCTACATATACTGCATACCCAACCTTACCTACCTAATGCTGCCCAGTTGTTTATATCGACGAATACTTGCTTGTTGGGTAATGTAATATAGGACAACCATGAGCAATTTTGGAGTGAGTTTGTGGCTGTTATGTTGGGAAGAATGAGGTTGTCCAAATTTGTTTGTACGAGTGACCCATAGTAGATGGCTGCTGAAGTATGTAGGTGGCTGTCGGTAGTAGGTGGCTGCTGAAAGGCCTCTTAGATGCTGGTGTTGTGCCCTAGCACATATGCATGTACACATTGTGTGTATGTACATATATGTACAACAGTCATTAGGGGCCGTTTTTGCCAAATAAGTCTGTGCCTATCTTCACCTATCTTCGGGACTTGGGAACTGTCATCCACATCACAATCTTCACGCCAACAGCCACCTGACATGTCTTTAGTCGTCTTGATGTTTTTGTTGCATGCATATGAATACATCATTGTCTGTGTGTGCCATACTGTGGGGCTGCTACTCAAGACCGCCTTACTTTGCAGGATGTCATGATTCAGGATTTACGTGATTATTTACATTTTCTGCCAATAGTAATGTCATGCAACTGCTGATGGGTGTGAGGCCGCAACTGCCCAATGCTGGGTCTTCCTCATGCCCATCAGTGGTGAGGGAGGTTTTCATCATGAGATGCATGTTGCATGGTGCCAGTGCACAAAAGCACGTGCAGTAGTACACTATCCAACTGTAGTAAATTTCTGGTGCATTCCAACACTGCTGGTTGCAGGCAAGTGCACCCCCATCACCACCACCCCCATCACCGCGACCACCATCACCGCGACCACCATCACCACGACCACCATCACCACGACCCGTACTGCCCTGGGGCTGCTACCCAAATATTGACTTAATTGGAAAAGACATTCGCAGTATTAACCAAACAGTTGACTACCTCGCTTGTCAACAGGAATGTTACAAGGAGCCCACGTGGGTACATATTTTTTTAATGCATTCATGCATTTAATTATTTATTTAAATAAGATTTCCATTGGTGGCGCCTCAGTACCCTAATGTTTAATGCAAATGCATTGCATATCCAACAGCAGTGTGAGATGTGCAATGAGTGAGAGTGAAATGCATTTTAGTATATTTGCATTGTGCAGCAATATTTGAATTGGTACCCTGGTCCCTGCCCTTGGTATAAACCTGCTATCATGCTTTTAAATCTTCATTTTACTACCGCTTTCATTGCTGTTACCTCTCTTAAGTGTACGGTGGTTGTGCGGGGACTGGGGCCTGCCGCCCCAGTTCCCCGCACCTCCACCGTCTTGGTGTACTGGGATCCAAAGTAGATTTCCGGCCCTAGTCCCCCACACTTCCACCATCTTGATGTACTGGGGTTCAAAATAGATTCTCATTGAGCCAAAGAAAAGCAGAAAAGTACTGTAACAGAGGACATCAGTACTTAAAATATTCAGTCTAGTTGTCTCTTCTTAAGGTGCCAGGTAGGCTGTTAAAAGTACATTCTTTGTTGCATTATAAGGTTTAAAAATGAATGTTGTAAGTAGAGAGGCAGTACTTAGAACCTAATTCATATTATTAATATGTGTTTCAGCATATCCCTGGTTTCCCTGTTAGACATGTATGGTGCCCGGAAAGGTAAAAAAATAGGTCTCCTCTGGCATTGATGAATAAGAAGTAATGTAGTATTGAAGTAATGTATAGAATGTGTAATGTGTATTGCTATCCTATGAGAAGAACATATCATTGGTATATATTGAAAAGGTGTATCCAGAGAAGTATTACTTACATATATACATGCATTGTTCTGATGTAGCTTCAGCTCAGGCATCCATCATAGTGCAATACATAAGTCATATGCATGTGTTTAATCTGGCAGGCAGGTCTGAGAGTTATGGCACACAGCCCCATGCAATAGTTGATGATGCTATAACAGACGCCATTATTTCTACTGTATCAGCATTATATATAACGGAAAAAAAGCAATTACCACAGCAAAACGTGATTGGTGCTGTGAGGTGGCCAGCCATCACATACCATTCAAGCTCTGCAAAGAGAAGCATTCAATTGACATAAGGGATGTTAAGCCTATGCCAATTGATAGCCTTTGCAGTGGTAATGAGCAACAAACATGCTAAGGTGCGACGAACACCACCTGAACGAGCAGGCCAGACTCTAGGCAAATGACTCTCAGTTAGAAAACATGTTTCATCAGGCTAAACCTAGGTCAATGCCTGACCCAAGGTAAACGAACCACAGCTCATTTTCATAAACCATGTTAATAATAATAATCAATGTTATATAGTCTTTAATCTTTGTTATATAATAATAATCTATGTTATATAGTCTATTATCTTTGTTATATAATAATAATAATCTATGTTATAATCTATGTTACTCATTATCTATGTTACCCTGCTAGCAGGGAACATAGGTGAAGGATAAGCAGGCCAGACCCTAGGCAAATGACTATCAGTTAAAAGACATGTTTCATCATGCTAAACCTAGGTCAATGCCTGACCCAAGGTAAACTAACCACAGCTCATTTTGATAAACCAGGAGGGTAATATAGATGAAGGATGAGCAGGCCAGACCCTAGGCAAATGACTCTCAGTTAAAAGACACGTTACATAAGGCTAAACCTAGGTAAATGCCTTAGCCAAGGTAATCAAACAACAGATCATTTTGATAAACTATGCTAATAATAATCAATGTTATATAGTCTTTAATCTTTGTCATATAAGAATAATCTATGTTATATAGTCTATGATCTTTGTTACATAATAATAATCTATGTTATATAATCAATGTTATAATCTATGTTACTCATAATCTATGTTACCCTGCTAGCAGGGAACATAGGTGAAGGATGAGCAGGCCAGACCCTAGGCAAATCACTATGAGTTAAATGACATGTGTCATCAGGCTAAACCTAGGTCAATGCCTGACCCAAGGTAAACAAACCACAGCTCATTTTGATAAACCAGCAGGGTATGATAGATGAAGGATGAGCAGGCCAGACCGTAGGCAAATGAGTATCAGTTGAAAAGACATGTTTCAACAGGCTAAACGTAGGTCCATGCCTGACGTAAGGTAAACAAACCACAGCTCATTTTGATAAACCATGTTAATTATAATAATAATTTATGTTATATGGTCTGTAATCTTTGTTTTATAATAATAATCTACGTTATATAATCCATGTTACCCATAATTTATGTTACTGTGCAAGCAGGGTAACATAGATGAAGGATGATCAAGCCAGACCCTAGGCAAATGACTATCAGTGAAATGACATGTTTCATCATGCTAAACCTGCCTGACCTAAGCTCAACAAACCACAGCTCATCTTGATAAACCATCTTAAAAATATTAGTAATCCATGTTACATAGTCTTTAGTCTATAGTCTATAATCTATGTTATATAATAATCTGTGTTATATAAGCTATGTTATAATCTATGTTACCCCTAATTTATGTTACCCATAATCTAAGTTACCCTGCTAGCAAGGTAACATAGATGAAGGATGAGCAGGCCAGACACTAGGCAAATGACTATCAGTTATAAGACATGTTTCATAAGGCTAAACCTAGGTAATTGTCTGACCCAAGGTAAACAAACGACAGCTCATCTTGATAAACCAGCAGGGGAACATAGATGAAGGATGAGCAGGCCAGACCCTAGGCAAATCACTATGGGTTAGATGACATGTTTCAACAGGCTAAACCTAGGTCCATGCCTGACTAAGCTAAACAAACCACAGCTCACCATGGCTATCTGCTGGAGAAACATGGGACTTGTCAACATGGAAGTCATCATGGCTTGAAAAGTCGAAGCATCAGGTGTTGGAAGGGTGATAGGTGGTGAAGTTGGAGGCGGTGGAGGAGGTTGCTGGAGAGGGTTATTATTATTATTAGCAGCTTGATGTGACAGTAGTCCCTCCTCTAGCTCATCTTCGCTGCCAATTTCCAGGTCTGGCTCCGGATCACAGCGTTGCCGACGCAAGGACGCTTGTTCCGGTGGATTCAGTGAGCGCTTGCGACCTGAGGATATGAAAGCAGCAGCAACAAGAGCAGCAGCAATCATGCATACACATTTTTGAGGGTTTTGCATAATTTCTAGTAATAATTATTATTTGTATTATTATATTAATATACCAATATACATTAGGACATCAGACAGATAGCGATACTGTGTAATCGATATGTCGATGAAACCGTTCGCGACCCGCCCGATGTCGAATCCCGCGGGGTACGATCGCTCGCGCGTTATCGCTATCCGTGCAGTATCGACATCGAGCGGGAAGCGAACGCCCGAACCAATTCCTGCGGATACGAAAACTCGCGCAACGTCGCAAGCGACCGTGCGATCTCGATATAGAACCGGAAGTAAACGTACATCAGAGACAATGATTTTGCTATCCATTCAATTCAATATCACACCGCGCGGGTAGCGACGTCACGCGAGCAGTTATACCACGCGATGTACCAGCGGCACCTCATTAATTTTAATTACCTATAAATATGAAATTTTTTTATGCATTTAAAGAATCTATTCATTTTGAAAAGCGTGGTTATGATACTGGTCCCGCTGTGGCGCGATAGCCACACCGCACGATAGCGATACCTTGCCATAGTGATACCAGGTGATAACAATACCATTTGTTATCACCTGGTATCGTTATGGCTTAGTTATCGTGCGGTGTGGCTATCGCGCCGCAGCAGCACCACGGCAATGGCAACCCACAACACAAAGTACCATGGAATCGAGTGCTAAAATTACTAACTACTTTATCGCTTACCATGGCGAGTAGCGCCAGCAATAGTTACGCCAAAGAGCGCCAGAAGAGCCACGATGCCCAAGACCACCAACAGCCAACTTGGGCTGGTTTGTCGGCGTAGGCGCATCCTTGAAAACATGTTTGCCCCCATTGCATAACCTATAACGAATATATGCATTATTTTGAAGCATTTCTGCGAACTTGCACTATGTCAGCCGCAATGGTTACCTTCAGGGATCGAGCAGGTTGCTTGGCGGCGTTGTTGATTTCCTATTCCTTAAAGAACCAATGATAGATGAGCTCAATGATTTAAAAGCAAGGAGGAATTTGTCTAAAGAATTTGCAGGGGATAAATGCAGATCATTGCTGTACGACTGTAAGGATATCCCTTGCCAGACCCATTAGCAGGCCATTGACTAGGAACTTTGTATATACTAACAATAAATAACCTTTTAAATAATTAATAACCTTTAGAGCATGCATCTTGCAGGGTTGGCCAGTGCCCTGCAGGATACATAGCTACTATATGCAACAAAAGACTGAAAACACCTAGCTAAAGAGGTCAAAAAATGCTTTAAATAGCCTAAAAATTGCCCAACAGAAATGATTGCATTTTGCTCGTGACGGCATAAATTCCCGAGGGCCTTACACTACTAGGTCTCCTTACAGGGGCGGACGACTGTAAAAATTCTCAGGGGCCTTACACTACTAGGACTCCTTACAGGGGCGGACGACTGTAAGAATTCCCAGGGGCCTTACCTAACCGACAAAAACTAACATAACCAAAAATAAATAAACTAAATAAACAAACTAAAAATAACTAATAAATAACTAAAAATACCTAAAAAATACTAGACTAGATAATAAAAGCGGTAGCAATCACACAGTTCAGAGCAGAGATAATTTAGAATTTCATTATACTTCTGGCAGTGCATTTTTCATATATATATATGTGTGTGTGCGTGTGTGTGTGTGTAAGTGATTGATGTGGTTCCGGCATGCTTAAGCATGCATGCAAGTGTATGTACATTTCATTTGCAGCTGCTGTAAATTCAATAATACGCGCCTGCTGCAGGTGCACCTTTTCTGTGCGAACTCTTGACCGCAAGTGCTATCTTAAGTATTCGTTACTTAATGGAACCGCTGGAACCAATAACTACAACTCGAGCTACGTGGATGTACTTTGCATTGTGCGCCCCAACTATGGTATGTATGGGCTTTGGGAACAGAGTCAGGCATCAAGTTCAAAGGTCAAGCAAGGTCAAAAACGTTCAAGATCAGAAAAGGTCAAAAGCTGGTGGTGAAGGGATCCAGGTAGAGCCAGCAGCAGGGTGGGGACAGCCCGGGTGGAAAGTATGGTAACTAGATAGGCCAACGGGCATGCACAAGAATACGTTTGGCCAGCTAGCAGCAGGTGATGATGAGCAGCTGCTGCTGCTAATAAATAAATAAAAGTATTTATTTATTTTTTCGCATAGTGGTTTTGTGACAGAGCTGTAAATAAATACCCATTCAAGCAACTGAATCTGCACATATTCGAGAAACACAAAATCTATGTGTGTGTTTGGCATTTATTGATATATACTGATTGATGATAGGTTTGAAGGTGCATGCAGCAATAATCTTTCCCTGGCTGGGGTCCCAATTTTGATTCTCACGAGTAGCTGGGCCCCATGGCCAAGGTTATAATGTTTTAGGTGCATTCATTCATTAGGCGGTGAGTGGTGGACACCACTATTGATGATCAACAGAATGTGTGTACTCGATGGTGGTGGTAGGTGCTGAACTCATCACATGAATCACTGAATGCAGCAGCAGTGGAAGTTGGCTGCTGGGATGTGTGAATCAGGGCATCCCTCCATTCAGCATGGAAGCACAGGGACTGCCAGGATTGTGGCCCCACCCATGTGAAGAATCTATGAAGAGTATGTTGTGTATGTTATATTGTTACATGCATGTCTCGCATGCATAGATACCCTTTTGCTGGCTGAGGCAACTACCCTTGCCCATGCATGCATCAGGGATGTATATACATATACATGTATATGTATATATATCCCTGATGCATGCATGGGCAAGGGTAGTTATATATATATATATATATATATATATATATATATACCAATGAAGCACTCCAAGTTGCAGGTTTGGTATCAGTGGCAGCAGAGTCTTGAACTCTGAATACTTAGTAATAATATATTATACTTATGTATCTGGTGATCAAAGCACTCCACCTGGGTGACTTTTGTATTTGGTGCACCTGCTGAGATGTACCGTAATCTGCTTTTGTTTACTACTGAAGTTACTTGTTGGTTAGGCGTTATGCTTACCACCTGATTGCCTATCAAGTTTATGAGGCTGGCTTTCCGATGGTAATGTAGTTTGCTATACCACCTCCCACCTCCCACCATACCTAATCGCCCACTTCCACCCTGTCAGGAGGAAACCCAAACCTGGGTCAGTCGAGAAATGTCTTTCTACCACTTGTTGTATTTCTGTTATATCCGCCAATGGATGATGACTGATAATCCTCCTACTGGCGCCGCACGCATTCACCACAGCAACTTTATTTATAGGATGATGAAATACTGGCATTATTATTCCTGAGATGCAGAATGTCCTGAGATAGATTCTCACGAGTCAAATGTCGTGCCTCAAACATTGGCCCATGCTCCTGGTGTGTGTATGCAGGTGGCCAATACCAATGTGTTGCAGGTTATGACATAAACGGAGACCACGTGGGGGACAACACCCGGCTGTGTCCTCTCTTCGCCAGAAACAGCACTATACAGGCTTGCAGTGATGCGTGCAGCCAAGACTCAAGATGCGAGTTCTTTGTTCGAACAGATGGCACCAACTGTTACTTGAAGCTTAACCCACTGAATGGTGTTTGTGGAACCACAAATCCAAATGTTGTTGTGGACAAACTCTGCTTCAGGGTAAGTATCTGTATACATAATTTCCTATTCTACATATACTGCATACCCAACCTTACCTACCTAATGCTGCCCAGTTGTTTATATCGACGAATACTTGCTTGTTGGGTAATGTAATATAGGACAACCATGAGCAATTTTGGAGTGAGTTTGTGGCTGTTATGTTGGGAAGAATGAGGTTGTCCAAATTTGTTTGTACGAGTGACCCATAGTAGATGGCTGCTGAAGTATGTAGGTGGCTGTCGGTAGTAGGTGGCTGCTGAAAGGCCTCTTAGATGCTGGTGTTGTGCCCTAGCACATATGCATGTACACATTGTGTGTATGTACATATATGTACAACAGTCATTAGGGGCCGTTTTTGCCAAATAAGTCTGTGCCTATCTTCACCTATCTTCGGGACTTGGGAACTGTCATCCACATCACAATCTTCACGCCAACAGCCACCTGACATGTCTTTAGTCGTCTTGATGTTTTTGTTGCATGCATATGAATACATCATTGTCTGTGTGTGCCATACTGTGGGGCTGCTACTCAAGACCGCCTTACTTTGCAGGATGTCATGATTCAGGATTTACGTGATTATTTACATTTTCTGCCAATAGTAATGTCATGCAACTGCTGATGGGTGTGAGGCCGCAACTGCCCAATGCTGGGTCTTCCTCATGCCCATCAGTGGTGAGGGAGGTTTTCATCATGAGATGCATGTTGCATGGTGCCAGTGCACAAAAGCACGTGCAGTAGTACACTATCCAACTGTAGTAAATTTCTGGTGCATTCCAACACTGCTGGTCGCAGGCAAGTGCACCCCCATCACCACCACCAGGTAGAGCCAGGAGCAGGGTGGGGACAGGCCAGGTGGAAAATATGGTAACTAGATAGGCCAACGGGCATGCACAAGAATACGTTTGGCTAGCTAGCAGCATGATGAGCAGCTACTGCTGCTTATAAATAAATAAAATCATGCATTTATATATGCATTTGATATCGCTTTCAATGCTGTTAACATCCAGAAGTGTTTGGTGGTTGTGCGGGGACTGGGGCCTGCTGCCCCAGTTCTCCGCACTTCCACCGTCTCGGTTTACTGGGGTCCAAAGTAGGTTCTCATTTAGACAAGTAAAGGCAGAATAGTATATTATTTGTTGGATTATAATGTTTAAAATTCAATGTTGTAAGTCAAGCGGGGGGAATTGTAATATAGTTCTTATCATTAATTTCTGTCTAGGTATTTCCCCTAAGGTATTCCCCTGATTGCTACCGCTTTTATTAGCTAGTCTATTAATTTTTAGTTATTTTTAGTTTGTTTATTTAGTTTTGGTTATGTTAGTTTTCATCAGTTATGTAATCGTTTCTGTAATTAAGGCCCCTGGGAATTCTTACAGCCGTCCGCCCCTGTAGGGAGACCTAGTAGTGTAAGGCCCTCGGGAATTTATGCCGTCGCGAGGAAAATGCAATGATTTCTGTTGGGCAATCTTTAGGCTATAAAAAGCATTTCCTGACCCCTTTAGCTAGGTTTTTTCAGTACTTTGTTGCATGTAGTAGCTATGTATCCTGCAGAGCACTGGCCAGCCCTGCACGATTCATGCTCTAAAGTTTATATTAATTTATTATGCTCTAGAATATTAAAAGGTTTTAGTGAACGGCCTGCTAACAGCTCAAACAAGGAATATCCTTACACTGTCAGTTGACAGTTAATCTGAATCGTACAGCAATGATTGTCCACTACTATAGCTACCGCTTTACTTCAAGTCTGCAATTATAGATATGTAATTCTTTGCTTAACAATTATTGGAGCTTCAGAAATAACGCAGGTCTTCACTTAATAGAATTGCCAATATGCATGGTAAGGTAAGCATTACTTGCCAAGGTATGTCGCCAAGAAATTTTAGAATGCGATGGAAGAAAGCAATTTTAGGATGCTAGGATTTCAGGATTTTAGGATGCGCGATGCTGCCAGCGTGGGGTGCCACTGCCGTGCAGTAGGTGCTGCTGCTGTGCGGTGCTGCTGGTGCGCTGTGCCGCTGCTGCGTGGTGCCGCTGCCACACACCACACAGTGCCGCTGCGGTGTGGTGCTGCTGTCACGCGGTCCCGCTGCCACGTAGTGCTGCTGCCATGCTGTCCAGCTGCCGCACGGTGCAGCTGCCACGTGGCACCACTGCTGTGTGGTGCCGCTGCTACACGGTGCAGCTGCCGCATGGTGCTGCTGCCATGCTGTACAGCTGCCGTGCTGTGCAGCTGCTGCATGGTACTGTGTACCGTGGTACACCCATGTACCATGTGGTATGCTATTGTGGGGTAATACTATTTCTAATGATGCCACTTCATTCAGCTACTCTTGTAATCACAACTATTATAATTTTAATCAATATCTTTAGATTTCTCTTTGAGTATATTATTATTATTTTATTATTATTATTATTTTTTATTATATTATTATTATTATTATTATTATTATTATTATTATTATTATTATTATTATTATTATTATTATTATAAACATGTTATACAGCCAGGTGAGCCACTGGCATGCGGTGCCACTGGCATGCAGTGCCGCTGGCAGGACACTGGTCAATCCTGCAGGATTCATGCTCTAAAGCTTTTATTATGCTCTAAAATATCATGCTTTTAAATATGCATTTGACTACCGCTTTCAATGCTGTAACTCCCAAAAGTGTACGGTGGTTGTGCGGGGACTGGGGCCTGGCGCCCCAGTTCCCCGCACCTCCACTGTCTTGGTGTACTGGGGTCCAAAGTAGATTCACTGCCCCAGTTCCCCACACTTCCACTTGCCATAGATGTTTCACCCTAGGTATTCCTCTGATTTTTCTCTTAGTTGTTTGTGGTGATGTGTATGTAGCTAATATTTTGGTTCAACATTTTCCCACGTTGTAGTCCAGGGGGGGCATCCAGGCCGCCCTCCACCTTCCTTCCTCATATCCCTCCTTTATTTGGCATTCATGGCTCGCACTGTCCATATGTGCACATTTATTTAGCTTCGATGCGCCATCCATGAGTTTGGAAATGCGACTTATTACGATGCATGGCAGCAGCACCCTGCAGTGGGAGCTGCTGTATGTAGTATCCTGGGGTATCTCATGGCTAATATCCAGGTTGGCCAGTTGACTGGCATCCTTGGATCGAGCCTTTGCTTTAGGCGGATATGACAGAGATACAACAGCTGCACCATGCATCAGCGGCAGCACATGGCAGGTGCACCCCTTGCAAAATCCAGCAAATCATGGATGGATGAAAAAATCGTTATCGTCTTCTAGCTAATCAAATGAAATTAGCAGCATATTGTACTCTCTTCATGATTAACTTTATCCCAAGATTCTTTATTTTTTTAATGGCCATTTAGCCTATAAATAATATATAGGCTAAATAGATATAAGATATATTAATTAATCCAAACTGACTTAATATCCACTACAAAACTTTATTGCTACCGCTTTTATTAGCTAGTCTAGTATTTTTTAGTTATTTTTAGTTTGTTATGTTTAGTTATTTTTTAGTTATTTTAATTTGTTGATTTAGTTAATTTATTTTCGGTTGTTGTCGGTTATGTAAGGCCCCTGGGAATTCTTACAGTCGTCCGCCCCTGTAAGGAGTCCTAGTAGTGTAAGGCCCCTGAGAATTTTTACAGTCGTCCGCCCCTGTAAGCAGACCTAGTAGTGTAAGGCCCTCGGGAATTTATGCCGTCGCGAGCAAAATGCAATCATTTCTGTTGGGCAATTTTTAGGCAACTTTAAGCTATCTTGACCTCTTTAGCTAGGTGTTTTCAGTCTTTTGTGGCATGTAGTAGCTATGTATCCTGCAGGGCACTGGCCAGCCCTGCAAGATGCATGCTCTAAAGGTTTAATATTTGTTAGTATATGCCAAGTTCGTAGTCAATGGCCTGCTAATGTGTCTTGCAAGGAATATCCTTACAACGTTAGTTGACAGTTCATCTCAGTCGTACAGCTTTAATGGCCTACCTGCAAAATTGATGGACACTCACTTCTCTGATTTGTTATCATTGGAGCTATCTACTTGTTCATTATTGGAGCTATCTATTGCTGTTTTCTTAAGGACAAGGATTGTTAAGAGAGCCGCCAACCTGCTGGTAAGCATTGTGGCTGACATAGTGCAAGTTGGCATAACGGCTTTTTAATCAATTGTTATATTCATTACAGGTAATGCAATGGAGGAATATCAGCCCAAAATTCGCCTACGCCGACCTACCAGCCCAAGTTTGCCGTTCGTGATCTTGGGCATCGTGATTCTTGTGGCGCTCTTTGGTGTGACCATTGCTGGAGCTACTCGGCAAGGTAAGCCATAAAATAGTTATGAAAAATTTTGCATGCATTTCTGGGATACTTTTAGGTAGTGCTTTGCCATTGCTGCCCGGTGCTGCTGCCGCACGATAGCGACACCGTGTAATTATACCGTGCGATAGTGATACTATATAATAGCTATCTTATGGTATCACTATGGCGCAGTATTACTATCACGCGGTGTTGCTATTGTGCGGCAGCCGCACTGGGTAGCATATTGTGGTGCCATGCTTTTCCTAAAAGGAAGGTTTGCTATATTGCGTAATATAAATAGATTTATTGTCCGTGGTAACTTCTGTGGAATTGCACTCGGTTCTGCGACGCGCCCAGTTTCACGACACGCGCGGTTCCCTGACATGCCCGTATCCGCGACGCGCCCGGTGCCGCAATGCGCCCGGTGCGGCGACGCGCCCGGTAAAATGGTGCTCCATATTTCACGATTCCCACTAACTGCGATTAGTGGAAATCGATATCGAGCGGTCAATTGCATTGCGCTGCATTGGTATCGTGACATACCGCAGATAGCGGCCTATCAGCACATTGCCTCTAGCAGTATAGAAATTCATCTAACTTAATAATGCTCCTAATTTATTTTTTAATGCTCTGAAATGTGTATGCATGTTTGCTGCTGCTGCTGTTGCTGCTGCCTTCATGTGCTCATGTACTGAATGCCGGACTGGACCTGCAGCCCACCTTGCGTCGGCAACGGTGTGATTCAGAGGAAGATCTGGAAATCGGCAGTGAGGATAACCCGGACGATGGGCACCTGTCAGCTCAAGCCCTGGCCAATAATAATCACCCTCCCTAGCAAACTCCACCACCTCCTACTTCACCACCTACAACGTCACCACCTATTGCCACTCCAACACTTGACACCTCAAATTTTCAAGCTATGATGACTGCCATGTTGACAAGTCCTATGTTTCTTCAACAAATGGCCATGGTGAGCTGCAGTGTGTGCTTGTAAGGTGCTTACCTAGGTTTAGCCTGTTTAAATATATTGTTTGACTACTTGCCACTTGCCTGGGGTATGTGGTAGGTTAAGCCTGTAAAACCTGTCATTTTACTGATAGTCATTTGCCTAGGGTCTGGCCTGCTCATCCTTCATCAATGTTACCCTGCTAGCAGGGGAACATAGATTATGGGTAACATACATTATATAACATAGATTATTATATAACATAGATACTAGAATATAGATTACACACTATATAACATACATTATTATTATTATTATTATTTACATTATTTATCAAAATGAGCTGTGGTTTGTTTACCTTAGGTCAGGCATGTACCTGGGTTTAGCCTGTTGAAACATGTCTTTTAACTGATAGTCATATGCCTAGGGTCTGACCTCCTCATACTTCATCTATTTACCCTGCTGGTTTATCAAAATGAGCTGTGGATTGTTTACCTAAGGTTAGGCATGGACCTAGCTTTAGCCTGATGAAACATGTCATTTAACTGACAGTCATTTGCCTAGGGTCTGGCCTGCTCATCCTTCATCTATGTTGCCCTGCTAGCAGGGGAACATACATTATGGGTAACATAGATTATATAACATAGATTATTATATAACATAGATACTAGAATATAGATTACACACTATATAACATACATTATTATTATTATTTACATTATTTATCAAAATGAGCTGTGGTTTGTTTACCTTGGGTCAGGCATTGACCTAGGTTTAGCCTGTTGAAACATGTCATTTAACTGATAGTCATTTGCTTAGGGTCTGGCCTGCTCATCCTTCATCTATGTTACCCTGCTGGTTTATGAAGATGAGCTGTGGTTTGTTTACCTTGGGTCAGGCATGGACCTAGGTTCAGCCTGTTGAAACATGTCATTTAACTGATAGTCATTTGCCTAGGGTCTGGCCTGCTCATCCTTCATCTATGTTACCCTGCTGGTTTATCAAAATGCTTTTCTTTCTGACAAACGTGTGCTGTAAATATTTCTTGTCAATGTGCAGGCTATGCAGCAACTACCCCAAGCACAAACTACATTTGTACCACCAACTCAACAACCTGAAGCTTCAGCTGTTCATCAAGCCATTTTATTCTGATAGGATAGCAATAGACATTACACATTATATACATTACTTCAATACTACATTACTTCTTATTCATCAATGCCAGAGGGGATCTATTTTTTACCTTTCTGGCCACCATACATGTCTAACAGGCAAACCAGGGATATGCTGAAACACATATGGATTAGGTTCTAAGTGCTGCCTCTCTACTTACAATATTCACTTTTAAACCTTATACTGCAACAAAGAATGTACTTTTAACAGCCTACCCGGCACCTTAGGAAGAGACGACTAGACTGAATATTATAAGTACTGATGTGGTCTGTTACAATAATTTCTGATTTTATTTGTCTCAATGAGAATCTATTTTGAACCCCAGTACATCAAGATGGTGGAAGTGTGGGGGACGAGGACTAATTTGGATCCCAGTAAACCAAGACGGTGGAGGTGCGGGGAACTGGGGCGGCAGGCCCCAGTCCCCGCACAACCACCGTACACTTAAGAGAGTCAACAGCAATGAAAGCGGTAGTAAATTGAATATTTAAAAGCATGATATTACTTTAGGGTTTTCCTGAATCAGACAGGTTTTTGTTAATTATTCCATCCCTAATTAAAAATGAATGAAAAATAGAGGTATAACAATACGAATTCATGGGCTCCAAAATAAACTTTCAAAATCAGTGGATATTATACCAAAGAGCTTGGCAGGTAATGGGAATCTAGTACTTTGTCCGAATCAGCGATAAATTACATGAGCCAATATTATTTTGAAGTTATTCATCCATTTATTGGATTGCTTTAAATGCCTAATATATATAAGTACATATTTAATGCACACATATGAATATTAAAATCATGAAATTTATGCAGAAATAACCAACCTTAAAGATCTGGAATCGGAATTAAATAATGATCAATCTTATGAGTATGAGCTGCCTAAATATCATGTAAATAATCATGCAACTGATATCCTTAAAGTTAATATTTTTGCATTTTATGCAAAATGGATGCAGCAAAATATCTACAGAAAATGTTGATTGCAAGAGTGATGATGCAGTTAAACTTGGTGCCGCTGTTGAATGTACTCATATGGCTAGCAAACCCTTGGGTCTAAACTAAATTTAGGATATCACGTGGCAGCTGCACTGCACGGCAGCAGCACCCTGCAGTGGCAACTGCACCATGTGGCAATGGCAGCACACTGCAGCAGCAGCACGTGGCACCAGCACAGTGCGGCAGCCGCAGCAGGTGGCAGCGGCCCCACATGGCAGCAGCACTGCATGGCAGCTGCACTGCATGGCAGCAGCAGTGCATGGCAGCTGCACTATGCAGCAGCAGCGGCAGTGTGTGGCAGCGGCACCATGCAGCAGCAGCAGCACACAGCAGTGGCAACATGTGACAATGGCAGCGCATGGCAGCGGCAGTGGGTGGCAATGACAGTGCACGGCAGCAGCAGCATGCGGCAGAGGCAGTGCGCAGCAGTGGCACCAAGCGGCAGCTAGCAGCAGTGCATGGCAGCTGCAATGCATGGCAGCAGCAGTGCATGGCAACTGCACTATGCGGCAGCAGCGGCAGCACGCGGCAGCAGCACCGTGCAGCAGCAGCAGCACATGGCAGTGGCAGCAAGCGGCAATGGCAGTGCACAGTACCGGCAACATGTGGCAGCGCCAACATGTGGCAGCTGCCGTGCAACACGCGGCAGCAGCAGCATTCTGAAATCACATTTAGAATTATATTCTTCTTATTATTATTATTTGGAGACTTACCTGAGCGAGTAATGCTTACCCTTCACGAGCAGAATGGCAAAAGTGATGTTGGCAAGATCCAACAAATTGCTGAAGCTCCAAGTTTGGCAGCCAAAATGCTTAATATCTATACAAATTGCGGGCTATAGATGAAGCGGTAGCTATAATAGTGGGCAATAATTGCTGTGCGATACAGATTCACTGTCAACTGAATGTTGTAAGGATATTTCTTTCTAGACCCATTAGCAGGCCATTGAGTATAAACATTTTATATCCTAAACAAAAATAAAACCTTTAGAGCATGAATCTTGCAGGGCTGGCCAGTGCCCTGCAGGATACATAGCTACTACATGCAACAAAAGACTGAGCAAACCTAGCTAAAGAGGTCAGAAAATGCTTTTAAAAGCCTAGAAATTGCCTAACAGAAATCAGTGCATTTACCTCGCGATGGTATAAATTCCCGAGGGCCTTACACTACTAGGACTCCTTACAGGGGTGGACGACTAAACAAATTCCCAGGGGCCTTACATAAACGATTACATAACCGACAAAAAACTGTAATAACAAAAACGAAATAAACCAATTAAAAAAACTAAAAGCAACTAAAAATTACTAGACTAGCTAATAAAAGCGGTAGCAATAAATAAACTAAAAATAACTGAAAGATACTAGGCTAGCTAATAAAAGCAGTAGCAGATAACAAGACATTACCAGAGCAAAATGTGAATGGTGGTTTGAGGTGGCCAGCCATTACATACCATTCTTGCTATGCAAAGGGCGGGAAGCAATTAAATGACACTAGTTAAGCCTATGCCATTTCATTGCCTTTGCAGTGGTAATGATGCAACATGCCAAGATGCAGTGAACACTACCTGAATGAGGTGTTTTATTGCTTTGCACCATAACTCCAGCAGAGGTGATAGCACTAGCACGTGCTCCATATGTGCCACCCCAATTCATATGGGGAGAGGTAGATAAATAATAATATTATTATTAATCATTTCAGCAGCTATGACATAGAGTTCTACTGCAGAGGTCAAGAATGTAGACTCTGTGGGGTCAAACCCCGTTCCCTGCACGTAATGATGAAGAATATTTCACGCTAAAATCTTTTTGAGCGGTCAGGCAATGCGTGCGACGACGCGTGACAACGAGCGACAATGCGCGCGGTTCGGTGCACGAGTACCACTACTGCGCGAGTACAGAACCGAACAAATCATTTCCTATATAACAAAATTATTATTATGCTTAAGAAGTTGGCCATGATGCTTACCTTTAGCAAGATTGCTTGGCGGCGGTGGCTTGATAATCATCTTCCAGAAAGGTCCAGCAATAGTTCAGCTCCAATATGTACTAGCCAAAAAAGTAGCTGACTATACAATTTGCAGGCTACAATAGCAGATTAATGCTGTACGACAAAGATTAACTGTCAACTAGCATTGTGAGGATAATTCTTGTTTGACCAGGCTGGAAGTGTTTGACTAAAACTTTTCATATTCTATACCATATATATCCTTAAAGCATGAATCCTGCAGGGCTGGCCAGTGCCCTGCAGGAAACATGGTGACTGCATGAAACAAAAGACTGAGCAAACCTAGCTAAACAGGTCAGAAAATGCTTTTAAAAGCCTAGAAATTGCCTAACAGAAATCATGCTTTTAAATATGCATTTCACTACCGCTTTCAATGCTGTTAACACCTAGAAGTGTTCGGTGGTTGTGCGGGGACTGGGGCCTGCCGCCCCAGTTCCCCGCACTTCCACCGTCTTGGTGTTCTGGGGTCCAAAGTATCTTTATTGCCCCAGTTCCCCACACTTCCATCGTCTTGGTGTTCTGGGGTCCAAAGTAGATTCTTGTTGAGACAAGTAAAGGCAGATTAGTATATTATTTATTGCATTATAAGGCTTAAAATCCAATCTTGTAAGTAAAGAGGGAGCAGTTGTACGTAATATAGTCCATATTATTAAATTCAAACTAGATATTTCCCGCTATGTGCGCCTCTGATTTTCCTCTTAGACATTTGTGGTGATCTGTACGTAGTTAATATTTTTGATCACCTCAAGCATCCCATTCATCAGCTAGCTAGCAAGGAATTTAAGGGGTGTTACACTGTGGGTGACTTGCCCTGCAAAGACGAGCACCGGGGGTCCTTACCGGACTGAGCCGAGGGGCACATGGCTTATGTTATATATGATATGTACTATTGTCATCCTATCAGTATAGTTTATGTTATCCTAATACATAGAAAGGGTATATCCTGGTAATCTGGTACTACATGCTGGCAGCACCGCATGCCAGCGGCACCGCATGCTGGCAGCACCCTAAATTAAATCTAGGATATCACGTGGCAGCTGCATTTCACAGCAGCAGCACCCTGCAGTGGCAGCTGCACCACACGGCAGTGGCAGCACGCGACAGCAACAGGGCACATCAGAAGCAGCATGCGGCAATGGCAGCATGCAGCAGTGGCAGCGCATAGCAGTGGCAGAGCGCAGCAGTGTGGCAGCTGCACGACACAGCAACTACTGCATCACATGGCAGTGGCATCACACGATAGCATTCTTGTATTGCATATCAAAATTGCATTTCATAATTAGTTGGCGACTTACCTTGGGGACTAATGCTACCTTTCACGAGCAAGATGGCAAAGGTGATGTTGGCGAGCAAGATCTAACAAATTGCTGAAGCTCCAACAAATGGCAATTACATATTTAAACAATTTGCAGGCTATAACTAAATCGGTAGCTAAAAATATTGCTGTATGATTGAGATTAACTGTCAACGAACATTGGAAGGTTATATTGTTGTTAGACCTGTCAGCACGCCGTTCACTAAAAACGTGTAATATTTTAGAGCATAATACAAACTTTAGAGCATGAATCCTGCAGGATTGACCAGTGCCCTGTAGGGTACATAGGTACTACATAAAACAAAAGACCGAAATAACCTAGCTAAAGAGCTCAGAAAATGCTGTAATAACTTTGAAATTATCGAACAGAAATCTATGCATTTTCCTCACGACGGCATAAATTCCCCAGGGCCTTACACTACTAGGACTCCTTACAGGGGCGGACGACTGTAAAAATTCCCTGGGGCCTTACATGATTAGCACTCCTTACAGGGCCTGAATGTACGACACGAAAACTGAAATAACTAATACTAAATAAAAAAACTACAAGCAACTAAAAATGACTAGGCTAGCTAATAAAAGCGGTAGCAATAAGTATATATGTATATGCTGGAAATAAAATGCTGCAGCAGCGATCCCAAAATAAGATATTATGGCATAATATTAACAGCAAATTCTCCCAAGCCAGCAGCCAGGCAGCATCGAACAGATTTATATCAAAGCTAAGAAATAAGATACTGTATACTAATCCCAGCCACTTGCACATGAGTCGTCTAATAAGCAGTCTTGTGTACATCTATGTGAACAGTTGTGCCTATGCAGGATCAGGAACCCTGCTGCCTAGCATGCGTCCATTTCGTCGTCCATACAATATCCAACCCATAACATGATGGACGGTGTAGTACTTGTATTTGTACAGCAACACTATCACAATATAATAAGTGACAAGAAGCACCCTGTCAACATCTCGGCTCAGTAGGTCTTTTTGGTTTTCAACTACTACAGATGGACCCAAACCACTACTTGTATATAAGTCAAATGTTTATAACGAGGTCATCAAACTTACTGGGGGTGCCGTACACTTCGATCTCAGCGACGTATAAGTATGCATCTGCAGCAATATGCGGTTATAGATTGCATCAAACAAAGAAAACGTGTTAGCTAGCTAGCTAGCGAACTAGGTTCAGGACGTGCATGCATAAGTAAACAGGTGTCTATGAAGAGGTGGTATATGCAGCTCAGAGCTGTTATCATCCATCCATTATATTTTGTAAGGAACCCTCCACCTTAAGCTTTATATTGCTTTGCATGTATTGAGGCGTGCTTAGTCCATAGGCAGGCTGCTGAAAACGTGTTATCATGTAAAACCCTGTCATCATCTAGAGAAGCCTTTGCGGCCTTTTCAACTACTACAAAACGTATTCCTTGTTTATGTAGGAACACAATGGCCTCCAAGGCTGGCAATCTGGACAGGTATCAACAAACATGTATGTTGGTGGGACGAACCTGTGTACACATATATACACATTTGTTATATGTTTGTGTGTGTCAATACATTTATTCCTTCAAACATACATTCAATTTTGCCTGGACATTCGATATTCAGTTTGGCCTTGCTGTATGTTGAGGTGACCCCGCCAGACAGGCAGCAAAAATTGTCAAAATATCAAGAGACCTTCAAAGCTGCACGCATGCACACTGCAGGGCTCATCCAAATATCAATAATATGCACGCATATAATTCGTGGACCATGCAGCATAAGTTCTAAAGCATGCATGGCAAATAAAAGTTACATGCACGTACACTGGTATGAAGGTAAATTCTGCACGGTGACCCAGCGGCCCTTGACAGGCGGCTGCACATCAATGACAAAGGGGTCTGATGGAGCATCCGGGTTGCATGCTCCCCTTCTGTTTCCACACCAGCTGGTTGTCTTGGATGGCCGGTGTCTACACAAACCTCTAGACTCACATTCTTGTCCCAGCAGCAGTACTGGTATGGCCAGACCAAGATACGGCTGATGTCCCATACTCCACCCAGGTCCACTGATATCCACTGGGCAGGGTCAATGTATCCGCCAGCATAAGCAGTGGTTGACAGCTACCCCAAGCATCAACAACAGGAGCATATCATCATGCATACACATTTTTGAGGGTTTTTGATAATTTTTAGTAATTATTATTACTACAATTATAATAATAAAAATAAATGCAAATTTCACCAGATAGCGTTACTGTGTGATCGATGCATCGATGCATTGTGTCCCGCTCGACAAGGCCACCCGCACGATGTCTATTCCCATGGGTTACGATTCCTTGTGTGATGATGCTATCCATGCGATATGTGAGACAAAATATCGCTACCCGTTCAACTTGGCATCACACCTCGCGGGTAGCGATGCCGCAAGCACTGGCACCATGTAATGTACCAGCGGCGCACCGCATCAACCAATACTTATCTATAAACATGAATTTTTTTATGTATTCAAGAAAGCTATTCATTTCTAAAAAGCGTGGTTGTGATACTGGTGCCGCTGCGGCGCGATAGCCACACCGCAAGATAGCATTACCTTGCCATAGTGATACAACGTGATAGCAATAATATTTGTTATCACGTGGTATCATTATGGCAAGGTTATCGTGCGGTGTGGCTATCACAACGCAGCGGCACCACGGCAATGGCAACGCACAACACAAAAGTATCATGGAAAATTACGTGCTAAAAGAAGATGATTTTTTCATAACTACTTTACCGCTTACCTTGGCGAGTAGCGCCAACAATAGTCACGCCAAAGAGCGCCACAAGAGCCACCATGCCCAAGACCACCAATGGCCAACTTGGGCTGGTTTGTCGGCATAGGCGAATACGTGAAAATATGTTTGCCACCATTGCATTATCTGTAAGGAATATAACCATTAATTCGAAGCACTTCTGCTAATTTGCACTATGTCAGCCACAATCCTTACCTTCAGTGATTTAGCAGGTTGGCGGCATTGTTGACTGTAGATATCCTCTTCATTAAAGAAACAACAATAGATGAGCTCCAATGATTAACAAGCAAGGAAGAATTTGTCTAAATAATTTGCAGGCTATAAAAGCAGATCATTGCTGTACGATTGAGATGAACGGTCAACTAATATTGTAAGGATATTTCTTGCTAGACCCATTAGCAGGCTATTGACAAGGAACTTTGTATATACTAAACAAAAATAAAACCTTTAGAACATGAATCTTGCAGGGCTGGCCAGTGCCCTGCAGGATACATAGCTACTACATGCAACAAAAGACTGAAAAAACCTAGCTAAAGAGGTCAGGAAATGCTTTAAATAGCTTTAAAATTGCCCAACAGAAATCATTTCATGTTCGTCGCGACGGCATAAATTCCCGAGGGCCTTACACTACTAGGTCTCCTTACAGGGGCGGACGACTGTATAAATTCCCAGGGGCCTTACACTACTAGGACTCCTTACAGGGGCGGACGACTAAACAAATTCCCAGGGGCCTTACATAAACGATTACATAACCGACAAAAAATTATAATTAACCAAAACTAAATAAACTAAATAAAAAACTAAAAGCAACTAGAAATTACTAGACTAGCTAATAAAAGCGGTAGCAATCAGTGCATTTTCCTCGCGACGGTATAAATTCCCGAGGGCCTTACACTACTAGGACTCCTTACAGGGGCGGACGACTGTATAAATTCCCAGGGGCCTTACATAAACAAACGACCAAAACTAAAATAACTAAAACGAAATAAACTATATAACTAAACTAAAAATAACTGAAAAATACGAGACTAGCTAATAAAAGCGGTAGCAATGATTTGCTGCTGTTATAGCTACCGCTTTATTTCTAGCCTGCTATTTCTATAGATCTATAGATTTCTATAGATCGGTCCGGTCAGGCCCCTTGGTGCTCGCCCTTGTAGGGCGAGTCGCCCACAGTGTAACACTTCCAGACGTAGATACATACTTCCTTGGATCTTCAGCAATGTATGGAGCTTCACAGAGGATTCTCAACAACACGTTTGCCATCCTGGTAAGCATTACTCGCCAAAGCTGCCATGCAGTGCCGCTGCTGTGTGGTGCAGCTGCCATGCGGTGCAGCTGCTGCGCTCTGCCACTGCCTCACAGTGCTGCTGTTGCTTGGTGCCACTGGCATATGGTGCTGCTGCCATGCATTGCCGCTGGCATGAGGTGCCACTGCCATGTGCCAGTGCCACAGGCATGCGGTGTAGCTGATGCACGCATGGTGCAGGTACCTCATGGTTCTGCTGCTGTGCAGTTCCATTGGCATGCAGTGCAGCTGCAGTGTGGTGCTGCTTACATGCGGTCTTGCGGTGCCGCTGGCATGCTGTGCTGCTGGTAAATGTAGTGCCACTGGCATGCGGTGCTGCTGGCATGTGGTGCAGCTGGAATGCGGTGCTGCTGGCATGTGGTGGCACTGGCATGCAGTGTTGCTGGCATGTGGTGCCGCTGGCATGCGGTGCTGCCGGCATGTGGTACCAGATTACCAGGATATACACATAAACTTTACTGATAGAATGACAATAGTACATATAATACATAACATACATTCATTGTGCCCAAAGCCATGTGCCCCTCAGCTCAGTCTGGTAAGGACCCCCAGTGCTCGTCTTTGCAGGGCAAGTCACCCACAGTGTAACACCCCTTAAATTCCTTGCTAGCTAGCTGATGAATGGGATGCTTGAGGTGATCAAAAACATTAACTACATACAGACCACCACAAATATCTAAGAGGAAAATCAGAGACACACATAGCGGGAAATATCTAGTGCGAATTCAATAATATACTATTATTATTATTCCCTCTTTACTTACAACATTGCATTTTAAGCCTTTTAATGCAATAAATAATATACTATTCTGCCTTTACTTGTCTGAACAAGAATCTACTTTGGACCCCAGAACACAAGGAAGGTGGAAGTGTGGGGAACTGGGCCTGATGTGGGGAACCCCTGCGTGCATATGGGCGGCCGTTCTATTTGCCGAAGATAGATTTGGATCCCCATGCAGCGAATAGTACTGATTCGATTTCCTGTGCGTGCATGCGTACGTGTACGATGTATGATACGAAAGCTATATTCCCGGGCCATGGATGGACCTGACACACGCAACTCTGCAAGGGCCGTTCATTGATTGTGAATGAAACCATGGATTGCTTGGTGCAGGGCTACATTCCGTTCCACACTAATAAACATCTATCTTGACTTTGCTACGTGCCCGTCATTGCCCCTGCGTGACGGATGCATGCTGCCCACCCACGCCTGTCCATTGCAGACACAACTTGCCCATCTGTACCAGGATTCGATGTAACGCCAAACGTCGATTTTATGGGCCGGGACCTCGCCGGCCCTATCTACAATCCAGATGTGGATTGCAAATCCCGATGGAATTGCTATTACTTCGTGTTAGTCACATCCGCCATCACAGACTCGGGGTATTTTCCGTCCATCAACATGGGCTGGACCAAATCTTCGCGTACAGATACAATTACACGACCCGGCATGTGCGCGTACGTCAGGTCTTCAAGTAAGGTTGCATACATATATGTATTGGGGTGTTACACTGTGGGCGACTCACCCTACAAGGGCGAGCACCAAGGGGCCTGACCGGACCGAGCCACAGCGCAGGGGAGGGGCACGTGGCTTTGTCTGTCTGTCCTGCCACGTGCTCCCCCTCTCACTAAGACCAGCTAGAGCAAAGAAAGACTCAGAGGCTCTAGCCTGGCCACTAACAGAGCACTGAGGAGCACCACGAAAACGAGGAGGGAACAAAAGAAAACAGGGGGCGACTAACTGCACAAAGAAAGGGACTACTCTCCTCCAACACAAAACTGAACTAGCAAGAGCCTGAAAAAGACGCACAGAAGCCCTCAGATGAGAGACGCCAACAGGAGAGCACACTCAAACACAGCCAAGGAGGAAGAACCCAGCTAAAGACAGAGGGGGGGATGACGAGCCAAATTGGCGCCCCCCTAGAAAGCCTCCCGGCCCCACCCACAGCTGGCCCCTCAAACACCTGCACTGCACAAGAGGGAAAGACCTCTCTCACTGCCTCCCCCAAAACCCTCAGAACCCAGTGCCTGGACACAGGCTCCTCCAGCCACGAGACCCTCCACTCTCTCCCTGCCCCTCCTCAAACACCAGGCTGCCTGCCCGTTCTCTCCAACTCTCCTCCTCTCTCCCCCTACTTCTCCCTCAAACCTCCTCAAAACCCCACCCTAAGGACCCTGCTCTGCTCTCTCTGCTCCACGGTCGGTGATTTCCATAGGAGAATCACATCTCAACTGAGCTCCAACTATGGCTAGGATGGGATGGTGCGGTCCCACCCGATCCCAGCCATATTTAGGGATACCCAGCGCTGCAAAAGAGTGCAAGCGAGTCCAGAAGTCAGCAACTGTACGGGCCTGTGCTTGGTCCAGGGGAGAAGCTGTTGTTTGTACTGCATTGTCCAAAGTTGGCTGTGTCGTGTAGATGCTTGGATGTGTGTTGGCAGCTTCATCCTCCTCTTGCGTAAAGCCCCCTAACCGGTTGAAGAAGTCAGTAATAGCCCGTTGACGGGGTCCCTGCTCTGCTGTCCGGGTCTGTGGTTGTTGCTGCCGTCCGTGGGTAGAAGCCCCCTGTTGCCTTTGTTCCCGGGTTGCAGCCCGGAGACAGTACCTGCCATATTCCATAGAAGACAATGCAGCCATGGCTATCACGTCCCAAGGTGCCTGTTCGCACCCGGTTGGCGCTTGGACGAGCCACAGCTGTTGCCTGGTTATGCCCCCCTCTATGGTGGCTGGTGACAGCAGTCGCAGATGCCTGTCAATCTGCTCTCGCACCGCCTTGGCTATTGGACATTCCCAGAAGTGATGCATGCGTGGGGAGTAAGGCTGATCAGTATCTCCTCCATAGCTCCCACACTCACAGGGTTTGATGGGCACCCTGGAAAGGTGTGTGTTGCCCGGCAAGGGTATCCCATCAACCACCAAACGCCACAGCGTCTCTTTGTTTTTGTTCTCCCAATGAACTGCTGTCCATAGCCGAGCTAGGGTTGCCTGAAAGTGCTGGAGGTTGGTGGCAAGGTAGGGAGGAGTTGGGCTATCGGTTGACACCCCTAGAGCCTCCCTCACAAAGGCTGTCAGCAGCTCCAAACGCTCCTCCGTAGTTGAACCTCCTTGCAGCTGGGTAGCTTGGCTGACCGTAAGATGGTAGAAAGGCACTATACCCGAGTCTCCTGGCAATCTCCAGCCCAACCGCCTGACTATCATGGCCATCACTGTGGTACAGTCTGGTGGTGCTTGCAACTGCTGCTGCATTCTGTCCTCCATCCTGATCTGTTGTTGGGGTTGTAAGCGATGAACGACCTCCCGTGCTGCTGCTAGCCATGATGGGCTGATATCATTGCATAAGGCTGAAAGAGCCCTATGGGTAGACTCCTTGTCTCGCAGTTGGGTGGGGTTAGCTATGGGGTCTAGATACTGGAGGGTCCAATCCAGCCAGTTAGTTGTTCGAGGGAGGGGTGTTTGGCTGTGCTCCAGCATGTCATACACCCTTACCAGGTCGCCTACTGTAAGTAGTTTTCTGCAAGAAGCCAGCAGCGGGTGTCGTGCTTCCAGGCCTGGGCGGAAGTTGTGCCCATTGGTACTTCTCCCAGCATCCACATTGTTGGGCAACAATGGATTACCCCACAGGGCAGCTGCCCAGCACCAGTCTCCGGGGGCTAAAGGGGGGTTGCTGACATCTTCTAATGGTGGTAGATGTGCCAAGGCCCCTACAATCCGGCTGATATCCTCAGGCAAGGTCTCTCCACCCAGCCAAGGCCCAGTTGCGTGGGCAGTGGTAAGGGCCCAAGGCTTAAAAGCTGGATGAGTGATCTCCAGGTAGGTGGCCAGGGTCCGGATCCACGGGTGGATACTATGATCATTACCATAAGTAGCCAGCTGTTCCTCCTCTTCCTCAGCATACATACATATATATGTATGTATATGATCAAGTAAAAATGTATACACATGGGTAATAACTAAGTGTGCCTGAGAATGTAGCCGTCTTTAGCACGTTCAGCCCTCAAGGACCTGTCCATATGTACGAAGGCTGTATGTATGTTACACAGCAGGCGACTCACATTGACCAGTGGGCCATGCAATTGGGGATACGCGGCTTCATTCGTTTGCCGAGTGTTTGCCTGTCCACCCATTGATCCATATGTAATGATGACTAAACACGATTGAAAATGCAGCTATAAAGGTAAATTAACAGATCAAATTTAACATCCTTATCCTTATCTAATGATAACTTTTGGGAGGTAAACAAGAATCATGTGAGTATAAACCAATTTCAGCAGGATCTCCATTGCCTGAGAACGTCATCACCTCTTCATATCGAATTTTTGAAGTAATAAGCATCTTAAAATTGAGCAACTTCTATTCAATTATTGATTATGGTTATGGCATTCAAAGTAGGGAAAATCCTAAGCGTGCTTCGTTCTTTAAGACGGAACTTTACTATTTCACATGGACCCGGTGGCTGGGCAACCCTTCACATGAACAATCCTCAATGGTTTAGGAAGATGATAGATAGGCGGCCATAAGCACAAAGAGGACCTCACATGAGCGAAACTGCAACTGAATATATAACCCATATATTACAGATATTTGGTGGGGGGACCCAGCCCGCCCCTTTTTTCGAATTGCAATAATGGAAGCCGACACCACTGTATTCATCAAACCCCGCCCTTCATCAACCCCTCTCCCAAACCCTTTCTTCCCATCAATACTTAAAAACGCTTGTAAATACGCATGTATGCTCCGTGTATGTATGTAGTATACATGCTTGCTTGTGTTTCCACAGGCAAATGTGTCCATTGTGTGTGGTGATCCTATGCTTAATGAATGTTGGGCGGCCAACAATCTTTTGCATTACGACTTACTTTGAAACCATATGAATTTTATTTATGTCATGATTTGCACTTCTCGCTCCGTCACGTATTTAAGCAGCCGAGCATTTATCCATGCACCGCCGCACCACGCATCTAGCTACATACATAATGACTCCTCTTTCGTGTAAATATTTCACTATCAACCTTGAGACGTCTTTGCCACTGCAAACAGTTTATATGTTCGGTGTTACTGGTACTGCAGACACATATTGCCCGCCTGTTGCTGGCTACAGCGTTAAGGCGGACACTGTGATTCAGGGATACGATATCGGGTCCTATGTAGCAGACGGCGCATCTGCGTGCAACAAGTATTCAAACTGCACGTCTTTCGCGTGGGTATCGCCATGGGTAGAGGAGCCCAACTTCTACGACAAGGTCAACACGGGCTGGCCCAAATATGTGATTTCACCAACCACGTACTACAAGGGAATCTGCCTTTACATCAAAATGCCGAGTAAGTAGGTGCTTGAGCTGCTGTTAGCTGTCTGCTCCTTTTGTAGATAGATGCTACGTATGAACATGAATGCAATTCTTAGCGGCCCGTTGCCTGTTATTTTGTTTATTATAAAGCAAGTAAGAAAATCCATTTTAATATTAGATGGCTCACAGACATACGTGTGATGTGGCCCTACGTACGGCCATCGATTGCCCATATATAATTAGTATATATATGTCCCCCGGGGCATCAGTCTGTGCTTGTATGTATATACGCCGAGTATACGAAACAGCTTGTTGTGAGATAGTCCAGCGGACATTGGCAAAGCTTGGCCGTAATACGAGGAAGTATTTGTTACATAATTATATATTGGATAATGAGAAGAGAGAGAGAAAAACGTCTATAGAAGCAACGTCTGTCGGATTGGTCCATGCAGCTGTACGCAAAGGGATAGGAACTTCGCCCACAAAACATACCAAAATATATATGCATATGGGCGGCCGTTCTATTTGCCGAAGATAGCTTTGGATCCCCATGCGGCGAATAGTACTGATTCGATTTCCTGTGCGTGCATGCGTACGTGTACGATGTATGATACGAAAGCTATATTCCCGGGCCATGGATGGACCTGACACACGCAACTCTGCAAGGGCCGTTCATTGATTGTGAATGAAACCATGGATTGCTTGGTGCAGGGCTACATTCCGTTCCACACTAATAAACATCTATCTTGACTTTGCTACGTGCCCGTCATTGCCCCTGCGTGACGGATGCATGCTGCCCACCCACGCCTGTCCATTGCAGACATAACTTGCCCATCTGTACCAGGATTCGATGTAACGCCAAACGTCGATTTTATGGGCCGGGACCTCGCCGGCCCTATCTACAATCCAGATGTGGATTGCAAATCCCGATGGAATTGCTATTACTTCGTGTTAGTCACATCCGCCATCACAGACTCGGGGTATTTTCCGTCCATCAACATGGGCTGGACCAAATCTTCGCGTACAGATACAATTACACGACCCGGCATGTGCGCGTACGTCAGGTCTTCAAGTAAGGTTGCATATATATATATATATATGTGTGTATGTATATGATCAAGTAAAAATGTATACACATGGGTAATAACTAAGTGTGCCTGAGAATGTAGCCGTCTTTAGCACGTTCAGCCCTCAAGGACCTGTCCATATGTACGAAGGCTGTATGTATGTTACACAGCAGGCGACTCACATTGACCGGTGGGCCATGCAATTGGGGATACGCGGCTTCATTCGTTTGCCGAGTGTTTGCCTGTCCACCCATTGATCCATATGTAATGATGACTAAACACGATTGAAAATGCAGCTATAAAGGTAAATTAACAGATCAAATTTAACATCCTTATCCTTATCTAATGATAACTTTTGGGAGGTAAACAAGAATCATGTGAGTATAAACCAATTTCAGCAGGATCTCCATTGCCCGAGGCCGTCATCACCTCTTCATATCGAATTTTTGAAGTAATAAGCATCTTAAAATTGAGCAACTTCTATTCAATTATTGATTATGGTTATGGCATTCAAAGTAGGGAAAATCCTAAGCGTGCTTCGTTCTTTAAGACGGAACTTTACTATTTCACATGGACCCGGTGGCTGGGCAACCCTTCACATGAACAATCCTCAATGGTTTAGGAAGATGATAGATAGGCGGCCATAAGCACAAAGAGGACCTCACATGAGCGAAACTGCAACTGACTATATAACCCATATATTACAGATATTTGGTGGGGGGACCCAGCCCGCCCCTTTTTTCGAATTGCAATAATGGAAGCCGACACCACTGTATTCATCAAACCCCGCCCTTCATCAACCCCTCTCCCAAACCCTTTCTTCCCATCAATACTTAAAAACGCTTGTAAATACGCATGTATGCTCCGTGTATGTATGTAGTATACATGCTTGCTTGTGTTTCCACAGGCAAATGTGTCCATTGTGTGTGGTGATCCTATGCTTAATGAATGTTGGGCGGCCAACAATCTTTTGCATTACGACTTACTTTGAAACCATATGAATTTTATTTATGTCATGATTTGCACTTCTCGCTCCGTCACGTATTTAAGCAGCCGAGCATTTATCCATGCACCGCCGCACCACGCATCTAGCTACATACATAATGACTCCTCTTTCGTGTAAATATTTCACTATCAACCTTGAGACGTCTTTGCCACTGCAAACAGTTTATATGTTCGGTGTTACTGGTACTGCAGACACATATTGCCCGCCTGTTGCTGGCTACAGCGTTAAGGCGGACACTGTGATTCAGGGATACGATATCGGGTCCTATGTAGCAGACGGCGCATCTGCGTGCAACAAGTATTCAAACTGCACGTCTTTCGCGTGGGTATCGCCATGGGTAGAGGAGCCCAACTTCTACGACAAGGTCAACACGGGCTGGCCCAAATATGTGATTTCACCAACCACGTACTACAAGGGAATCTGCCTTTACATCAAAATGCCGAGTAAGTAGGTGCTTGAGCTGCTGTTAGCTGTCTGCTCCTTTTGTAGATAGATGCTACGTATGAACATGAATGCAATTCTTAGCGGCCCGTTGCCTGTTATTTTGTTTATTATAAAGCAAGTAAGAAAATCCATTTTAATATTAGATGGCTCACAGACATACGTGTGATGTGGCCCTACGTACGGCCATCGATTGCCCATATATAATTAGTATATATATGTCCCCCGGGGCATCAGTCTGTGCTTGTATGTATATACGCCGAGTATACGAAACAGCTTGTTGTGAGATAGTCCAGCGGACATTGGCAAAGCTTGGCCGTAATACGAGGAAGTATTTGTTACATAATTATATATTGGATAATGAGAAGAGAGAGAGAAAAACGTCTATAGAAGCAACTGTCTGTCGGATTGGTCCATGCAGCTGTACGCAAAGGGATAGGAACTTCGCCCACAAAACATACCAAAATATATATGCATATGGGCGGCCGTTCTATTTGCCGAAGATAGCTTTGGATCCCCATGCGGCGAATAGTACTGATTCGATTTCCTGTGCGTGCATGCGTACGTGTACGATGTATGATACGAAAGCTATATTCCCGGGCCATGGATGGACCTGACACACGCAACTCTGCAAGGGCCGTTCATTGATTGTGAATGAAACCATGGATTGCTTGGTGCAGGGCTACATTCCGTTCCACACTAATAAACATCTATCTTGACTTTGCTACGTGCCCGTCATTGCCCCTGCGTGACGGATGCATGCTGCCCACCCACGCCTGTCCATTGCAGACATAACTTGCCCATCTGTACCAGGATTCGATGTAACGCCAAACGTCGATTTTATGGGCCGGGACCTCGCCGGCCCTATCTACAATCCAGATGTGGATTGCAAATCCCGATGGAATTGCTATTACTTCGTGTTAGTCACATCCGCCATCACAGACTCGGGGTATTTTCCGTCCATCAACATGGGCTGGACCAAATCTTCGCGTACAGATACAATTACACGACCCGGCATGTGCGCGTACGTCAGGTCTTCAAGTAAGGTTGCATATATATATATATATATGTGTGTATGTATATGATCAAGTAAAAATGTATACACATGGGTAATAACTAAGTGTGCCTGAGAATGTAGCCGTCTTTAGCACGTTCAGCCCTCAAGGACCTGTCCATATGTACGAAGGCTGTATGTATGTTACACAGCAGGCGACTCACATTGACCGGTGGGCCATGCAATTGGGGATACGCGGCTTCATTCGTTTGCCGAGTGTTTGCCTGTCCACCCATTGATCCATATGTAATGATGACTAAACACGATTGAAAATGCAGCTATAAAGGTAAATTAACAGATCAAATTTAACATCCTTATCCTTATCTAATGATAACTTTTGGGAGGTAAACAAGAATCATGTGAGTATAAACCAATTTCAGCAGGATCTCCATTGCCCGAGGCCGTCATCACCTCTTCATATCGAATTTTTGAAGTAATAAGCATCTTAAAATTGAGCAACTTCTATTCAATTATTGATTATGGTTATGGCATTCAAAGTAGGGAAAATCCTAAGCGTGCTTCGTTCTTTAAGACGGAACTTTACTATTTCACATGGACCCGGTGGCTGGGCAACCCTTCACATGAACAATCCTCAATGGTTTAGGAAGATGATAGATAGGCGGCCATAAGCACAAAGAGGACCTCACATGAGCGAAGCTGCAACTGACTATATAACCCATATATTACAGATATTTGGTGGGGGGACCCAGCCCGCCCCTTTTTTCGAATTGCAATAATGGAAGCCGACACCACTGTATTCATCAAACCCCGCCCTTCATCAACCCCTCTCCCAAACCCTTTCTTCCCATCAATACTTAAAAACGCTTGTAAATACGCATGTATGCTCCGTGTATGTATGTAGTATACATGCTTGCTTGTGTTTCCACAGGCAAATGTGTCCATTGTGTGTGGTGATCCTATGCTTAATGAATGTTGGGCGGCCAACAATCTTTTGCATTACGACTTACTTTGAAACCATATGAATTTTATTTATGTCATGATTTGCACTTCTCGCTCCGTCACGTATTTAAGCAGCCGAGCATTTATCCATGCACCGCCGCGCCACGCATCTAGCTACATACATAATGACTCCTCTTTCGTGTAAATATTTCACTATCAACCTTGAGACGTCTTTGCCACTGCAAACAGTTTATATGTTCGGTGTTACTGGTACTGCAGACACATATTGCCCGCCTGTTGCTGGCTACAGCGTTAAGGCGGACACTGTGATTCAGGGATACGATATCGGGTCCTATGTAGCAGACGGCGCATCTGCGTGCAACAAGTATTCAAACTGCACGTCTTTCGCGTGGGTATCGCCATGGGTAGAGGAGCCCAACTTCTACGACAAGGTCAACACGGGCTGGCCCAAATATGTGATTTCACCAACCACGTACTACAAGGGAATCTGCCTTTACATCAAAATGCCGAGTAAGTAGGTGCTTGAGCTGCTGTTAGCTGTCTGCTCCTTTTGTAGATAGATGCTACGTATGAACATGAATGCAATTCTTAGCGGCCCGTTGCCTGTTATTTTGTTTATTATAAAGCAAGTAAGAAAATCCATTTTAATATTAGATGGCTCACAGACATACGTGTGATGTGGCCCTACGTACGGCCATCGATTGCCCATATATAATTAGTATATATATGTCCCCCGGGGCATCAGTCTGTGCTTGTATGTATATACGCCGAGTATACGAAACAGCTTGTTGTGAGATAGTCCAGCGGACATTGGCAAAGCTTGGCCGTAATACGAGGAAGTATTTGTTACATAATTATATATTGGATAATGAGAAGAGAGAGAGAAAAACGTCTATAGAAGCAACGTCTGTCGGATTGGTCCATGCAGCTGTACGCAAAGGGATAGGAACTTCGCCCACAAAACATACCAAAATATATATGCATATGGGCGGCCGTTCTATTTGCCGAAGATAGCTTTGGATCCCCATGCGGCGAATAGTACTGATTCGATTTCCTGTGCGTGCATGCGTACGTGTACGATGTATGATACGAAAGCTATATTCCCGGGCCATGGATGGACCTGACACACGCAACTCTGCAAGGGCCGTTCATTGATTGTGAATGAAACCATGGATTGCTTGGTGCAGGGCTACATTCCGTTCCACACTAATAAACATCTATCTTGACTTTGCTACGTGCCCGTCATTGCCCCTGCGTGACGGATGCATGCTGCCCACCCACGCCTGTCCATTGCAGACATAACTTGCCCATCTGTACCAGGATTCGATGTAACGCCAAACGTCGATTTTATGGGCCGGGACCTCGCCGGCCCTATCTACAATCCAGATGTGGATTGCAAATCCCGATGGAATTGCTATTACTTCGTGTTAGTCACATCCGCCATCACAGACTCGGGGTATTTTCCGTCCATCAACATGGGCTGGACCAAATCTTCGCGTACAGATACAATTACACGACCCGGCATGTGCGCGTACGTCAGGTCTTCAAGTAAGGTTGCATATATATATATATATATGTGTGTATGTATATGATCAAGTAAAAATGTATACACATGGGTAATAACTAAGTGTGCCTGAGAATGTAGCCGTCTTTAGCACGTTCAGCCCTCAAGGACCTGTCCATATGTACGAAGGCTGTATGTATGTTACACAGCAGGCGACTCACATTGACCGGTGGGCCATGCAATTGGGGATACGCGGCTTCATTCGTTTGCCGAGTGTTTGCCTGTCCACCCATTGATCCATATGTAATGATGACTAAACACGATTGAAAATGCAGCTATAAAGGTAAATTAACAGATCAAATTTAACATCCTTATCCTTATCTAATGATAACTTTTGGGAGGTAAACAAGAATCATGTGAGTATAAACCAATTTCAGCAGGATCTCCATTGCCCGAGGCCGTCATCACCTCTTCATATCGAATTTTTGAAGTAATAAGCATCTTAAAATTGAGCAACTTCTATTCAATTATTGATTATGGTTATGGCATTCAAAGTAGGGAAAATCCTAAGCGTGCTTCGTTCTTTAAGACGGAACTTTACTATTTCACATGGACCCGGTGGCTGGGCAACCCTTCACATGAACAATCCTCAATGGTTTAGGAAGATGATAGATAGGCGGCCATAAGCACAAAGAGGACCTCACATGAGCGAAGCTGCAACTGACTATATAACCCATATATTACAGATATTTGGTGGGGGGACCCAGCCCGCCCCTTTTTTCGAATTGCAATAATGGAAGCCGACACCACTGTATTCATCAAACCCCGCCCTTCATCAACCCCTCTCCCAAACCCTTTCTTCCCATCAATACTTAAAAACGCTTGTAAATACGCATGTATGCTCCGTGTATGTATGTAGTATACATGCTTGCTTGTGTTTCCACAGGCAAATGTGTCCATTGTGTGTGGTGATCCTATGCTTAATGAATGTTGGGCGGCCAACAATCTTTTGCATTACGACTTACTTTGAAACCATATGAATTTTATTTATGTCATGATTTGCACTTCTCGCTCCGTCACGTATTTAAGCAGCCGAGCATTTATCCATGCACCGCCGCACCACGCATCTAGCTACATACATAATGACTCCTCTTTCGTGTAAATATTTCACTATCAACCTTGAGACGTCTTTGCCACTGCAAACAGTTTATATGTTCGGTGTTACTGGTACTGCAGACACATATTGCCCGCCTGTTGCTGGCTACAGCGTTAAGGCGGACACTGTGATTCAGGGATACGATATCGGGTCCTATGTAGCAGACGGCGCATCTGCGTGCAACAAGTATTCAAACTGCACGTCTTTCGCGTGGGTATCGCCATGGGTAGAGGAGCCCAACTTCTACGACAAGGTCAACACGGGCTGGCCCAAATATGTGATTTCACCAACCACGTACTACAAGGGAATCTGCCTTTACATCAAAATGCCGAGTAAGTAGGTGCTTGAGCTGCTGTTAGCTGTCTGCTCCTTTTGTAGATAGATGCTACGTATGAACATGAATGCAATTCTTAGCGGCCCGTTGCCTGTTATTTTGTTTATTATAAAGCAAGTAAGAAAATCCATTTTAATATTAGATGGCTCACAGACATACGTGTGATGTGGCCCTACGTACGGCCATCGATTGCCCATATATAATTAGTATATATATGTCCCCCGGGGCATCAGTCTGTGCTTGTATGTATATACGCCGAGTATACGAAACAGCTTGTTGTGAGATAGTCCAGCGGACATTGGCAAAGCTTGGCCGTAATACGAGGAAGTATTTGTTACATAATTATATATTGGATAATGAGAAGAGAGAGAGAAAAACGTCTATAGAAGCAATGTCTGTCGGATTGGTCCATGCAGCTGTACGCAAAGGGATAGGAACTTCGCCCACAAAACATACCAAAATATATATGCATATGGGCGGCCGTTCTATTTGCCGAAGATAGCTTTGGATCCCCATGCGGCGAATAGTACTGATTCGATTTCCTGTGCGTGCATGCGTACGTGTACGATGTATGATACGAAAGCTATATTCCCGGGCCATGGATGGACCTGACACACGCAACTCTGCAAGGGCCGTTCATTGATTGTGAATGAAACCATGGATTGCTTGGTGCAGGGCTACATTCCGTTCCACACTAATAAACATCTATCTTGACTTTGCTACGTGCCCGTCATTGCCCCTGCGTGACGGATGCATGCTGCCCACCCACGCCTGTCCATTGCAGACATAACTTGCCCATCTGTACCAGGATTCGATGTAACGCCAAACGTCGATTTTATGGGCCGGGACCTCGCCGGCCCTATCTACAATCCAGATGTGGATTGCAAATCCCGATGGAATTGCTATTACTTCGTGTTCGTCACATCCGCCATCACAGACTCGGGGTATTTTCCGTCCATCAACATGGGCTGGACCAAATCTTCGCGTACAGATACAATTACACGACCCGGCATGTGCGCGTACGTCAGGTCTTCAAGTAAGGTTGCATATATATATATATATGTGTGTATGTATATGATCAAGTAAAAATGTATACACATGGGTAATAACTAAGTGTGCCTGAGAATGTAGCCGTCTTTAGCACGTTCAGCCCTCAAGGACCTGTCCATATGTACGAAGGCTGTATGTATGTTACACAGCAGGCGACTCACATTGACCGGTGGGCCATGCAATTGGGGATACGCGGCTTCATTCGTTTGCCGAGTGTTTGCCTGTCCACCCATTGATCCATATGTAATGATGACTAAACACGATTGAAAATGCAGCTATAAAGGTAAATTAACAGATCAAATTTAACATCCTTATCCTTATCTAATGATAACTTTTGGGAGGTAAACAAGAATCATGTGAGTATAAACCAATTTCAGCAGGATCTCCATTGCCCGAGGCCGTCATCACCTCTTCATATCGAATTTTTGAAGTAATAAGCATCTTAAAATTGAGCAACTTCTATTCAATTATTGATTATGGTTATGGCATTCAAAGTAGGGAAAATCCTAAGCGTGCTTCGTTCTTTAAGACGGAACTTTACTATTTCACATGGACCCGGTGGCTGGGCAACCCTTCACATGAACAATCCTCAATGGTTTAGGAAGATGATAGATAGGCGGCCATAAGCACAAAGAGGACCTCACATGAGCGAAGCTGCAACTGACTATATAACCCATATATTACAGATATTTGGTGGGGGGACCCAGCCCGCCCCTTTTTTCGAATTGCAATAATGGAAGCCGACACCACTGTATTCATCAAACCCCGCCCTTCATCAACCCCTCTCCCAAACCCTTTCTTCCCATCAATACTTAAAAACGCTTGTAAATACGCATGTATGCTCCGTGTATGTATGTAGTATACATGCTTGCTTGTGTTTCCACAGGCAAATGTGTCCATTGTGTGTGGTGATCCTATGCTTAATGAATGTTGGGCGGCCAACAATCTTTTGCATTACGACTTACTTTGAAACCATATGAATTTTATTTATGTCATGATTTGCACTTCTCGCTCCGTCACGTATTTAAGCAGCCGAGCATTTATCCATGCACCGCCGCGCCACGCATCTAGCTACATACATAATGACTCCTCTTTCGTGTAAATATTTCACTATCAACCTTGAGACGTCTTTGCCACTGCAAACAGTTTATATGTTCGGTGTTACTGGTACTGCAGACACATATTGCCCGCCTGTTGCTGGCTACAGCGTTAAGGCGGACACTGTGATTCAGGGATACGATATCGGGTCCTATGTAGCAGACGGCGCATCTGCGTGCAACAAGTATTCAAACTGCACGTCTTTCGCGTGGGTATCGCCATGGGTAGAGGAGCCCAACTTCTACGACAAGGTCAACACGGGCTGGCCCAAATATGTGATTTCACCAACCACGTACTACAAGGGAATCTGCCTTTACATCAAAATGCCGAGTAAGTAGGTGCTTGAGCTGCTGTTAGCTGTCTGCTCCTTTTGTAGATAGATGCTACGTATGAACATGAATGCAATTCTTAACGGCCCGTTGCCTGTTATTTTGTTTATTATAAAGCAAGTAAGAAAATCCATTTTAATATTAGATGGCTCACAGACATACGTGTGATGTGGCCCTACGTACGGCCATCGATTGCCCATATATAATTAGTATATATATGTCCCCCGGGGCATCAGTCTGTGCTTGTATGTATATACGCCGAGTATACGAAACAGCTTGTTGTGAGACAGTCCAGCGGACATTGGCAAAGCTTGGCCGTAATACGAGGAAGTATTTGTTACATAATTATATATTGGATAATGAGAAGAGAGAGAGAAAAACGTCTATAGAAGCAATGTCTGTCGGATTGGTCCATGCAGCTGTACGCAAAGGGATAGGAACTTCGCCCACAAAACATACCAAAATATATATGCATATGGGCGGCCGTTCTATTTGCCGAAGATAGCTTTGGATCCCCATGCGGCGAATAGTACTGATTCGATTTCCTGTGCGTGCATGCGTACGTGTACGATGTATGATACGAAAGCTATATTCCCGGGCCATGGATGGACCTGACACACGCAACTCTGCAAGGGCCGTTCATTGATTGTGAATGAAACCATGGATTGCTTGGTGCAGGGCTACATTCCGTTCCACACTAATAAACATCTATCTTGACTTTGCTACGTGCCCGTCATTGCCCCTGCGTGACGGATGCATGCTGCCCACCCACGCCTGTCCATTGCAGACATAACTTGCCCATCTGTACCAGGATTCGATGTAACGCCAAACGTCGATTTTATGGGCCGGGACCTCGCCGGCCCTATCTACAATCCAGATGTGGATTGCAAATCCCGATGGAATTGCTATTACTTCGTGTTAGTCACATCCGCCATCACAGACTCGGGGTATTTTCCGTCCATCAACATGGGCTGGACCAAATCTTCGCGTACAGATACAATTACACGACCCGGCATGTGCGCGTACGTCAGGTCTTCAAGTAAGGTTGCATATATATATATATATGTGTGTATGTATATGATCAAGTAAAAATGTATACACATGGGTAATAACTAAGTGTGCCTGAGAATGTAGCCGTCTTTAGCACGTTCAGCCCTCAAGGACCTGTCCATATGTACGAAGGCTGTATGTATGTTACACAGCAGGCGACTCACATTGACCGGTGGGCCATGCAATTGGGGATACGCGGCTTCATTCGTTTGCCGAGTGTTTGCCTGTCCACCCATTGATCCATATGTAATGATGACTAAACACGATTGAAAATGCAGCTATAAAGGTAAATTAACAGATCAAATTTAACATCCTTATCCTTATCTAATGATAACTTTTGGGAGGTAAACAAGAATCATGTGAGTATAAACCAATTTCAGCAGGATCTCCATTGCCCGAGGCCGTCATCACCTCTTCATATCGAATTTTTGAAGTAATAAGCATCTTAAAATTGAGCAACTTCTATTCAATTATTGATTATGGTTATGGCATTCAAAGTAGGGAAAATCCTAAGCGTGCTTCGTTCTTTAAGACGGAACTTTACTATTTCACATGGACCCGGTGGCTGGGCAACCCTTCACATGAACAATCCTCAATGGTTTAGGAAGATGATAGATAGGCGGCCATAAGCACAAAGAGGACCTCACATGAGCGAAGCTGCAACTGACTATATAACCCATATATTACAGATATTTGGTGGGGGGACCCAGCCCGCCCCTTTTTTCGAATTGCAATAATGGAAGCCGACACCACTGTATTCATCAAACCCCGCCCTTCATCAACCCCTCTCCCAAACCCTTTCTTCCCATCAATACTTAAAAACGCTTGTAAATACGCATGTATGCTCCGTGTATGTATGTAGTATACATGCTTGCTTGTGTTTCCACAGGCAAATGTGTCCATTGTGTGTGGTGATCCTATGCTTAATGAATGTTGGGCGGCCAACAATCTTTTGCATTACGACTTACTTTGAAACCATATGAATTTTATTTATGTCATGATTTGCACTTCTCGCTCCGTCACGTATTTAAGCAGCCGAGCATTTATCCATATCCATATCCATTATCCATGCACCGCCGCACCACGCATCTAGCTACATACATAATGACTCCTCTTTCGTGTAAATATTTCACTATCAACCTTGAGACGTCTTTGCCACTGCAAACAGTTTATATGTTCGGTGTTACTGGTACTGCAGACACATATTGCCCGCCTGTTGCTGGCTACAGCGTTAAGGCGGACACTGTGATTCAGGGATACGATATCGGGTCCTATGTAGCAGACGGCGCATCTGCGTGCAACAAGTATTCAAACTGCACGTCTTTCGCGTGGGTATCGCCATGGGTAGAGGAGCCCAACTTCTACGACAAGGTCAACACGGGCTGGCCCAAATATGTGATTTCACCAACCACGTACTACAAGGGAATCTGCCTTTACATCAAAATGCCGAGTAAGTAGGTGCTTGAGCTGCTGTTAGCTGTCTGCTCCTTTTGTAGATAGATGCTACGTATGAACATGAATGCAATTCTTAACGGCCCGTTGCCTGTTATTTTGTTTATTATAAAGCAAGTAAGAAATCCCATTTTAATATTAGATGGCTCACAGACATACGTGTGATGTGGCCCTACGTACGGCCATCGATTGCCCATATATAATTAGTATATATATGTCCCCCGGGGCATCAGTCTGTGCTTGTATGTATATACGCCGAGTATACGAAACAGCTTGTTGTGAGACAGTCCAGCGGACATTGGCAAAGCTTGGCCGTAATACGAGGAAGTATTTGTTACATAATTATATATTGGATAATGAGAAGAGAGAGAGAAAAACGTCTATAGAAGCAATGTCTGTCGGATTGGTCCATGCAGCTGTACGCAAAGGGATAGGAACTTCGCCCACAAAACATACCAAAATATATATGCATATGGGCGGCCGTTCTATTTGCCGAAGATAGCTTTGGATCCCCATGCGGCGAATAGTACTGATTCGATTTCCTGTGCGTGCATGCGTACGTGTACGATGTATGATACGAAAGCTATATTCCCGGGCCATGGATGGACCTGACACACGCAACTCTGCAAGGGCCGTTCATTGATTGTGAATGAAACCATGGATTGCTTGGTGCAGGGCTACATTCCGTTCCACACTAATAAACATCTATCTTGACTTTGCTACGTGCCCGTCATTGCCCCTGCGTGACGGATGCATGCTGCCCACCCACGCCTGTCCATTGCAGACATAACTTGCCCATCTGTACCAGGATTCGATGTAACGCCAAACGTCGATTTTATGGGCCGGGACCTCGCCGGCCCTATCTACAATCCAGATGTGGATTGCAAATCCCGATGGAATTGCTATTACTTCGTGTTAGTCACATCCGCCATCACAGACTCGGGGTATTTTCCGTCCATCAACATGGGCTGGACCAAATCTTCGCGTACAGATACAATTACACGACCCGGCATGTGCGCGTACGTCAGGTCTTCAAGTAAGGTTGCATATATATATATATGTGTGTATGTATATGATCAAGTAAAAATGTATACACATGGGTAATAACTAAGTGTGCCTGAGAATGTAGCCGTCTTTAGCACGTTCAGCCCTCAAGGACCTGTCCATATGTACGAAGGCTGTATGTATGTTACACAGCAGGCGACTCACATTGACCGGTGGGCCATGCAATTGGGGATACGCGGCTTCATTCGTTTGCCGAGTGTTTGCCTGTCCACCCATTGATCCATATGTAATGATGACTAAACACGATTGAAAATGCAGCTATAAAGGTAAATTAACAGATCAAATTTAACATCCTTATCCTTATCTAATGATAACTTTTGGGAGGTAAACAAGAATCATGTGAGTATAAACCAATTTCAGCAGGATCTCCATTGCCCGAGGCCGTCATCACCTCTTCATATCGAATTTTTGAAGTAATAAGCATCTTAAAATTGAGCAACTTCTATTCAATTATTGATTATGGTTATGGCATTCAAAGTAGGGAAAATCCTAAGCGTGCTTCGTTCTTTAAGACGGAACTTTACTATTTCACATGGACCCGGTGGCTGGGCAACCCTTCACATGAACAATCCTCAATGGTTTAGGAAGATGATAGATAGGCGGCCATAAGCACAAAGAGGACCTCACATGAGCGAAGCTGCAACTGACTATATAACCCATATATTACAGATATTTGGTGGGGGGACCCAGCCCGCCCCTTTTTTCGAATTGCAATAATGGAAGCCGACACCACTGTATTCATCAAACCCCGCCCTTCATCAACCCCTCTCCCAAACCCTTTCTTCCCATCAATACTTAAAAACGCTTGTAAATACGCATGTATGCTCCGTGTATGTATGTAGTATACATGCTTGCTTGTGTTTCCACAGGCAAATGTGTCCATTGTGTGTGGTGATCCTATGCTTAATGAATGTTGGGCGGCCAACAATCTTTTGCATTACGACTTACTTTGAAACCATATGAATTTTATTTATGTCATGATTTGCACTTCTCGCTCCGTCACGTATTTAAGCAGCCGAGCATTATCCATATCCATATCCATTATCCATGCACCGCCGCACCACGCATCTAGCTACATACATAATGACTCCTCTTTCGTGTAAATATTTCACTATCAACCTTGAGACGTCTTTGCCACTGCAAACAGTTTATATGTTCGGTGTTACTGGTACTGCAGACACATATTGCCCGCCTGTTGCTGGCTACAGCGTTAAGGCGGACACTGTGATTCAGGGATACGATATCGGGTCCTATGTAGCAGACGGCGCATCTGCGTGCAACAAGTATTCAAACTGCACGTCTTTCGCGTGGGTATCGCCATGGGTAGAGGAGCCCAACTTCTACGACAAGGTCAACACGGGCTGGCCCAAATATGTGATTTCACCAACCACGTACTACAAGGGAATCTGCCTTTACATCAAAATGCCGAGTAAGTAGGTGCTTGAGCTGCTGTTAGCTGTCTGCTCCTTTTGTAGATAGATGCTACGTATGAACATGAATGCAATTCTTAGCGGCCCGTTGCCTGTTATTTTGTTTATTATAAAGCAAGTAAGAAAATCCATTTTAATATTAGATGGCTCACAGACATACGTGTGATGTGGCCCTACGTACGGCCATCGATTGCCCATATATAATTAGTATATATATGTCCCCCGGGACATCAGTCTGTGCTTGTATGTATATACGCCGAGTATACGAAACAGCTTGTTGTGAGATAGTCCAGCGGACATTGGCAAAGCTTGGCCGTAATACGAGGAAGTATTTGTTACATAATTATATATTGGATAATGAGAAGAGAGAGAGAAAAACGTCTATAGAAGCAATGTCTGTCGGATTGGTCCATGCAGCTGTACGCAAAGGGATAGGAACTTCGCCCACAAAACATACCAAAATATATATGCATATGGGCGGCCGTTCTATTTGCCGAAGATAGCTTTGGATCCCCATGCGGCGAATAGTACTGATTCGATTTCCTGTGCGTGCATGCGTACGTGTACGATGTATGATACGAAAGCTATATTCCCGGGCCATGGATGGACCTGACACACGCAACTCTGCAAGGGCCGTTCATTGATTGTGAATGAAACCATGGATTGCTTGGTGCAGGGCTACATTCCGTTCCACACTAATAAACATCTATCTTGACTTTGCTACGTGCCCGTCATTGCCCCTGCGTGACGGATGCATGCTGCCCACCCACGCCTGTCCATTGCAGACATAACTTGCCCATCTGTACCAGGATTCGATGTAACGCCAAACGTCGATTTTATGGGCCGGGACCTCGCCGGCCCTATCTACAATCCAGATGTGGATTGCAAATCCCGATGGAATTGCTATTACTTCGTGTTAGTCACATCCGCCATCACAGACTCGGGGTATTTTCCGTCCATCAACATGGGCTGGACCAAATCTTCGCGTACAGATACAATTACACGACCCGGCATGTGCGCGTACGTCAGGTCTTCAAGTAAGGTTGCATACATATATATATATATGTATGTATATGATCAAGTAAAAATGTATACACATGGGTAATAACTAAGTGTGCCTGAGAATGTAGCCGTCTTTAGCACGTTCAGCCCTCAAGGACCTGTCCATATGTACGAAGGCTGTATGTATGTTACACAGCAGGCGACTCACATTGACCGGTGGGCCATGCAATTGGGGATACGCGGCTTCATTCGTTTGCCGAGTGTTTGCCTGTCCACCCATTGATCCATATGTAATGATGACTAAACACGATTGAAAATGCAGCTATAAAGGTAAATTAACAGATCAAATTTAACATCCTTATCCTTATCTAATGATAACTTTTGGGAGGTAAACAAGAATCATGTGAGTATAAACCAATTTCAGCAGGATCTCCATTGCCCGAGGCCGTCATCACCTCTTCATATCGAATTTTTGAAGTAATAAGCATCTTAAAATTGAGCAACTTCTATTCAATTATTGATTATGGTTATGGCATTCAAAGTAGGGAAAATCCTAAGCGTGCTTCGTTCTTTAAGACGGAACTTTACTATTTCACATGGACCCGGTGGCTGGGCAACCCTTCACATGAACAATCCTCAATGGTTTAGGAAGATGATAGATAGGCGGCCATAAGCACAAAGAGGACCTCACATGAGCGAAGCTGCAACTGACTATATAACCCATATATTACAGATATTTGGTGGGGGGACCCAGCCCGCCCCTTTTTTCGAATTGCAATAATGGAAGCCGACACCACTGTATTCATCAAACCCCGCCCTTCATCAACCCCTCTCCCAAACCCTTTCTTCCCATCAATACTTAAAAACGCTTGTAAATACGCATGTATGCTCCGTGTATGTATGTAGTATACATGCTTGCTTGTGTTTCCACAGGCAAATGTGTCCATTGTGTGTGGTGATCCTATGCTTAATGAATGTTGGGCGGCCAACAATCTTTTGCATTACGACTTACTTTGAAACCATATGAATTTTATTTATGTCATGATTTGCACTTCTCGCTCCGTCACGTATTTAAGCAGCCGAGCATTATCCATATCCATATCCATTATCCATGCACCGCCGCACCACGCATCTAGCTACATACATAATGACTCCTCTTTCGTGTAAATATTTCACTATCAACCTTGAGACGTCTTTGCCACTGCAAACAGTTTATATGTTCGGTGTTACTGGTACTGCAGACACATATTGCCCGCCTGTTGCTGGCTACAGCGTTAAGGCGGACACTGTGATTCAGGGATACGATATCGGGTCCTATGTAGCAGACGGCGCATCTGCGTGCAACAAGTATTCAAACTGCACGTCTTTCGCGTGGGTATCGCCATGGGTAGAGGAGCCCAACTTCTACGACAAGGTCAACACGGGCTGGCCCAAATATGTGATTTCACCAACCACGTACTACAAGGGAATCTGCCTTTACATCAAAATGCCGAGTAAGTAGGTGCTTGAGCTGCTGTTAGCTGTCTGCTCCTTTTGTAGATAGATGCTACGTATGAACATGAATGCAATTCTTAGCGGCCCGTTGCCTGTTATTTTGTTTATTATAAAGCAAGTAAGAAAATCCATTTTAATATTAGATGGCTCACAGACATACGTGTGATGTGGCCCTACGTACGGCCATCGATTGCCCATATATAATTAGTATATATATGTCCCCCGGGACATCAGTCTGTGCTTGTATGTATATACGCCGAGTATACGAAACAGCTTGTTGTGAGATAGTCCAGCGGACATTGGCAAAGCTTGGCCGTAATACGAGGAAGTATTTGTTACATAATTATATATTGGATAATGAGAAGAGAGAGAGAAAAACGTCTATAGAAGCAATGTCTGTCGGATTGGTCCATGCAGCTGTACGCAAAGGGATAGGAACTTCGCCCACAAAACATACCAAAATATATATGCATATGGGCGGCCGTTCTATTTGCCGAAGATAGCTTTGGATCCCCATGCGGCGAATAGTACTGATTCGATTTCCTGTGCGTGCATGCGTACGTGTACGATGTATGATACGAAAGCTATATTCCCGGGCCATGGATGGACCTGACACACGCAACTCTGCAAGGGCCGTTCATTGATTGTGAATGAAACCATGGATTGCTTGGTGCAGGGCTACATTCCGTTCCACACTAATAAACATCTATCTTGACTTTGCTACGTGCCCGTCATTGCCCCTGCGTGACGGATGCATGCTGCCCACCCACGCCTGTCCATTGCAGACATAACTTGCCCATCTGTACCAGGATTCGATGTAACGCCAAACGTCGATTTTATGGGCCGGGACCTCGCCGGCCCTATCTACAATCCAGATGTGGATTGCAAATCCCGATGGAATTGCTATTACTTCGTGTTAGTCACATCCGCCATCACAGACTCGGGGTATTTTCCGTCCATCAACATGGGCTGGACCAAATCTTCGCGTACAGATACAATTACACGACCCGGCATGTGCGCGTACGTCAGGTCTTCAAGTAAGGTTGCATATATATATATATATGTGTGTATGTATATGATCAAGTAAAAATGTATACACATGGGTAATAACTAAGTGTGCCTGAGAATGTAGCCGTCTTTAGCACGTTCAGCCCTCAAGGACCTGTCCATATGTACGAAGGCTGTATGTATGTTACACAGCAGGCGACTCACATTGACCGGTGGGCCATGCAATTGGGGATACGCGGCTTCATTCGTTTGCCGAGTGTTTGCCTGTCCACCCATTGATCCATATGTAATGATGACTAAACACGATTGAAAATGCAGCTATAAAGGTAAATTAACAGATCAAATTTAACATCCTTATCCTTATCTAATGATAACTTTTGGGAGGTAAACAAGAATCATGTGAGTATAAACCAATTTCAGCAGGATCTCCATTGCCCGAGGCCGTCATCACCTCTTCATATCGAATTTTTGAAGTAATAAGCATCTTAAAATTGAGCAACTTCTATTCAATTATTGATTATGGTTATGGCATTCAAAGTAGGGAAAATCCTAAGCGTGCTTCGTTCTTTAAGACGGAACTTTACTATTTCACATGGACCCGGTGGCTGGGCAACCCTTCACATGAACAATCCTCAATGGTTTAGGAAGATGATAGATAGGCGGCCATAAGCACAAAGAGGACCTCACATGAGCGAAGCTGCAACTGACTATATAACCCATATATTACAGATATTTGGTGGGGGGACCCAGCCCGCCCCTTTTTTCGAATTGCAATAATGGAAGCCGACACCACTGTATTCATCAAACCCCGCCCTTCATCAACCCCTCTCCCAAACCCTTTCTTCCCATCAATACTTAAAAACGCTTGTAAATACGCATGTATGCTCCGTGTATGTATGTAGTATACATGCTTGCTTGTGTTTCCACAGGCAAATGTGTCCATTGTGTGTGGTGATCCTATGCTTAATGAATGTTGGGCGGCCAACAATCTTTTGCATTACGACTTACTTTGAAACCATATGAATTTTATTTATGTCATGATTTGCACTTCTCGCTCCGTCACGTATTTAAGCAGCCGAGCATTTATCCATATCCATATCCATTTATCCATGCACCGCCGCACCACGCATCTAGCTACATACATAATGACTCCTCTTTCGTGTAAATATTTCATTATCAACCTTGAGACGTCTTTGCCACTGCAAACAGTTCATATGTTCGGTGTTACTGGTACTGCAGACACATATTGCCCGCCTGTTGCTGGCTACAGCGTTAAGGCGGACACTGTGATTCAGGGATACGATATCGGGTCCTATGTAGCAGACGGCGCATCTGCGTGCAACAAGTATTCAAACTGCACGTCTTTCGCGTGGGTATCGCCATGGGTAGAGGAGCCCAACTTCTACGACAAGGTCAACACGGGCTGGCCCAAATATGTGATTTCACCAACCACGTACTACAAGGGAATCTGCCTTTACATCAAAATGCCGAGTAAGTAGGTGCTTGAGCTGCTGTTAGCTGTCTGCTCCTTTTGTAGATAGATGCTACGTATGAACATGAATGCAATTCTTAGCGGCCCGTTGCCTGTTATTTTGTTTATTATAAAGCAAGTAAGAAATCCATTTTAATATTAGATGGCTCACAGACATACGTGTGATGTGGCCCTACGTACGGCCATCGATTGCCCATATATAATTAGTATATATATGTCCCCCGGGACATCAGTCTGTGCTTGTATGTATATACGCCGAGTATACGAAACAGCTTGTTGTGAGATAGTCCAGCGGACATTGGCAAAGCTTGGCCGTAATACGAGGAAGTATTTGTTACATAATTATATATTGGATAATGAGAAGAGAGAGAGAAAAACGTCTATAGAAGCAATGTCTGTCGGATTGGTCCATGCAGCTGTACGCAAAGGGATAGGAACTTCGCCCACAAAACATACCAAAATATATATGCATATGGGCGGCCGTTCTATTTGCCGAAGATAGCTTTGGATCCCCATGCGGCGAATAGTACTGATTCGATTTCCTGTGCGTGCATGCGTACGTGTACGATGTATGATACGAAAGCTATATTCCCGGGCCATGGATGGACCTGACACACGCAACTCTGCAAGGGCCGTTCATTGATTGTGAATGAAACCATGGATTGCTTGGTGCAGGGCTACATTCCGTTCCACACTAATAAACATCTATCTTGACTTTGCTACGTGCCCGTCATTGCCCCTGCGTGACGGATGCATGCTGCCCACCCACGCCTGTCCATTGCAGACATAACTTGCCCATCTGTACCAGGATTCGATGTAACGCCAAACGTCGATTTTATGGGCCGGGACCTCGCCGGCCCTATCTACAATCCAGATGTGGATTGCAAATCCCGATGGAATTGCTATTACTTCGTGTTAGTCACATCCGCCATCACAGACTCGGGGTATTTTCCGTCCATCAACATGGGCTGGACCAAATCTTCGCGTACAGATACAATTACACGACCCGGCATGTGCGCGTACGTCAGGTCTTCAAGTAAGGTTGCATATATATATGTGTGTATGTATATGATCAAGTAAAAATGTATACACATGGGTAATAACTAAGTGTGCCTGAGAATGTAGCCGTCTTTAGCACGTTCAGCCCTCAAGGACCTGTCCATATGTACGAAGGCTGTATGTATGTTACACAGCAGGCGACTCACATTGACCGGTGGGCCATGCAATTGGGGATACGCGGCTTCATTCGTTTGCCGAGTGTTTGCCTGTCCACCCATTGATCCATATGTAATGATGACTAAACACGATTGAAAATGCAGCTATAAAGGTAAATTAACAGATCAAATTTAACATCCTTATCCTTATCTAATGATAACTTTTGGGAGGTAAACAAGAATCATGTGAGTATAAACCAATTTCAGCAGGATCTCCATTGCCCGAGGCCGTCATCACCTCTTCATATCGAATTTTTGAAGTAATAAGCATCTTAAAATTGAGCAACTTCTATTCAATTATTGATTATGGTTATGGCATTCAAAGTAGGGAAAATCCTAAGCGTGCTTCGTTCTTTAAGACGGAACTTTACTATTTCACATGGACCCGGTGGCTGGGCAACCCTTCACATGAACAATCCTCAATGGTTTAGGAAGATGATAGATAGGCGGCCATAAGCACAAAGAGGACCTCACATGAGCGAAACTGCAACTGACTATATAACCCATATATTACAGATATTTGGTGGGGGGACCCAGCCCGCCCCTTTTTTCGAATTGCAATAATGGAAGCCGACACCACTGTATTCATCAAACCCCGCCCTTCATCAACCCCTCTCCCAAACCCTTTCTTCCCATCAATACTTAAAAACGCTTGTAAATACGCATGTATGCTCCGTGTATGTATGTAGTATACATGCTTGCTTGTGTTTCCACAGGCAAATGTGTCCATTGTGTGTGGTGATCCTATGCTTAATGAATGTTGGGCGGCCAACAATCTTTTGCATTACGACTTACTTTGAAACCATATGAATTTTATTTATGTCATGATTTGCACTTCTCGCTCCGTCACGTATTTAAGCAGCCGAGCATTTATCCATGCACCGCCGCACCACGCATCTAGCTACATACATAATGACTCCTCTTTCGTGTAAATATTTCATTATCAACCTTGAGACGTCTTTGCCACTGCAAACAGTTCATATGTTCGGTGTTACTGGTACTGCAGACACATATTGCCCGCCTGTTGCTGGCTACAGCGTTAAGGCGGACACTGTGATTCAGGGATACGATATCGGGTCCTATGTAGCAGACGGCGCATCTGCGTGCAACAAGTATTCAAACTGCACGTCTTTCGCGTGGGTATCGCCATGGGTAGAGGAGCCCAACTTCTACGACAAGGTCAACACGGGCTGGCCCAAATATGTGATTTCACCAACCACGTACTACAAGGGAATCTGCCTTTACATCAAAATGCCGAGTAAGTAGGTGCTTGAGCTGCTGTTAGCTGTCTGCTCCTTTTGTAGATAGATGCTACGTATGAACATGAATGCAATTCTTAACGGCCCGTTGCCTGTTATTTTGTTTATTATAAAGCAAGTAAGAAAATCCATTTTAA